>PVHP010042001.1:0-15169 GCA_004024765.1 Zapus hudsonius
CTCTACTCACTACCTTAGAGATACTTGCTCTTCCATGTTTATTGCGGATCTATTCACAATAGCTAGGAAATGGAATCAGCCTAGATGTCCCTCAACTGATGACTGGATAATGAAGATGTAGTTTATTTATACAATGGAGTACTATTCAGCTGTAAAGAAAAATGAAATTATGAATTTTTCAGGGAAATGGATGTATCTGAAAAAGATCATACTAAATGAGGTAACTCAGGCCCAGAAAGCCAAATGCTACATGTTCTCCCTCAGTAACCATAGATTGTTACTAGAAAAACTTCAGTGCCAGGGATGGGATACCTTCCAGTGAGTTGTTGGCCAGGGAGTTTCCTGAGGCCCCCAAAACATTACAGGCCATGGCCAAAGCTCTTGGTTGCTCACCAGAATGACCCTATTGCTGAAGACCACATATGCTTGGGCTGCAGGTCACTGAGAAATCAAGCTGGAGCTGAGCTGGAAACCTCCCTGTCAACCAGCTGGCAGAAAGCTGGTAAAAGCTATGGCTACATGCAGCCCTATGGGAGAGAGAAGTCATCAACAGTGGTGAACAGCAGTGGACCTTGCAAGCCTTAAGACTGGCCAGCCAGGCCAAATGTGCCAACTTGGGCAATAGTGGCACATCTATTGTGGGAGAAACCAACTGCTCTCTAATTGGACTGGAGGTCTGCTCCACGGGAGGGAAAGCATATCTGGTACTGAAGACCTCGTCAAAACCCTATAGTGGGGGAGGTCATGGATCCTAGGGGAGTAATATCTGCTCTTGTCTGGCTAAATGCATATATTATGCCCACCAAACTGACTTACAAAAACTTAAAAAACATTTTTTTTTAAAGTAGGGTCTCACTCTAGGCCAGGCTGACCTGGAATTCACTGTGTAGCCCCAGGCTGGCCTCATACTCACAGCAATCTTCCTACATCTGACTCCCTAGTACTGGGATTAAAGGCATGTGCCACCATGACGGGCTGAATATTTTATTTATTTGTAAGCAGATTATATATGTGTAAGCACACCACAGCCTCTAGCCACTTGCAAATGAGCTCCAGATACATGTGCCACTTTGTGTATCTGGCTTATGTGGGTACTGGGGAATTGAACCTGGGTCCTTAGGCTCTGGAAGCAAGTACCTTAACCACTGAGCCATCTCTCCAGCCCCAAGCACATTTTTTTAATAAGCATATCCAAATAATAATACTACTCTCACTCTTGGCTAGAAAAGTTTCTCTTTTAAAAGGCGGTGACCACTGGGATAATGCAAAAACCACCATAGTGCTGAGAAAAAGTGACAGTGGAGTGTTCAGCACTGGGACATCTCTATCACAGTTCCCGAGGCTCAGGGTCTATTGCGGAAGAGGTGGAGGAAAGACTGTGAAAGCTAAAGGAAGGGTAGGACTGCTTACAGTGCAACTTCCAGACACAAAACGACCTTGATATTCATGATTTTGCAGTCCCTGATACTAACTACATATAATGGGAGGAAAGATAATGACACCGAAACAAAACAGAGACTAATGAGAGGGGGGAGGGGGAGAGAACCATAATGCTTTATGGCCTATTAATAAAAAGTTAAAAAAAGAAGAAGATAGTGTTTAAGCTGAGCATTGAATCAAACTGGCCCAGGAGAAAAGGCAAGGATAGTTATCCCTGGAACAACAGGCTGGCACGAGGCAAGTATGAGCACTTATAGCCTGAGACTGTCAGGGAGTCTCACATGGTGGTGGAGTGCCCAGGGGTATCTGGGGGATGAAGGAAAGAGAAAACCCAGAAAAGAGTGGGCTAGCTTCTGCTGTGACCTTGCTTGTGGGGCTCTGAGGTTTGTGTATCTCCAGGGCAGTGCCTGGATAGCTGTGGCCCCAAGAATGTTGGCTTGTTTGGTGTGTGCTGAGCATGGCAGAAGGTCTGGGGGAAGAAGAGGACAGAGCAAGGGCACCGGGACTCCCCCAGCCTACCCCACGAGGTCCCAGGCCCCGAAGCGTGTTGCTTATATAGGATTTTAGTTTGTCTCCTGGCAGATGCACCATGCCTGAGTGCGCAGTACCCCTGCGTCCAATTACTGTTGGGTCCAGGCCAAAGGCTGGCTGGGCAGCTGGCAGCTTGGCAGAAAGAATATGGTTTGCTCTGCTGTGTCTACAGCCTCCACTACTGCTGGGCAGCCTGATTAATGACCCACGATGCCCAGGGCATCAACGCATCCACGGCAGCCCAGGAAGCCTTCCACCTCCCTGCTAACACTGGCCTCCCACGTGGTGTTCTTGGACCAGCTCCAGGAAGGGCAATGACATAGCCTCACTCTCTGCCATTTCCCTAGCCTTCTCTGAGCCCGGCCCCAGATGCTCCTCTGCGGGTGGGAGACTGCAGAATGAACCCAGCCTGCTGTGTCCTGGCGTGTAGCTTGGTGCATCCCCATTAGGCACATAGAGAGATTCAAAATTATGCCTTGAGGGATTCCTTGCTTCTATTCCCTTTAGTAGCCATCTGGTAACTGCAGTGAGGGCTCTGTCACTCTGCTTGTGGGTCTGTGCCCAAGTAGTGTGCTCCTGAAGATCCTGTCTGTGTCTTCCAACAGACTAGCAACTCCCTGAGATCAGGGACAAATAGCCTCCTTCTTTTGACTTTTTGTTTGTTTGGATTAAAAAATTTTTTTTAATTTATCCATTTGCAAGCAGAGAGAGGGGAGGGAGGAGGGTGAGAGAGTGGGCATTCCAGAGCCTCTTAACATCACAAATGAACTCCAGATGCATAGGCCTCTGTGTAGCTGGTTTTATGTAGTTACTGGGGAACTGAACCCAGATCAGCAGGATTCGCAAGCAGGTGCCTTTAACTGCTGCCCCATCTCCATAGTTGTGTTTTGTTTTGTCATTTTTCAAGGTAGGCTCTCACTCTAGCTCAGGTTGGCCTGGGACCAACTCACTCTGTGTGTCCCATGCTGGTCTGAAGCTCACAGTGATCCTCCTACCTCTGCCTCCCAGGTGCTGGGATTAAAGGTGTGCGCCACCACGCCCAGTCCTCCTTTAGACTTTTAAGAACCAGTTTGTTTGTTAGTTTTCTTATTTCTTAGGCAGGGTCCTCCAAAAGGGCAAGAACTACATGTCTCCCATGGTCCCCCACTCTCTGAAGATAAGTGTTCTGTGTGGGGCTGTCCTGTTTCTTCCTCATTCCTCAAGATGAACTTGGCCTTGGTCATGTTTTGAAGCACTGGGGTTGCAGGATAAGCCTCCAGTCTGTCTGAGCAGGGCTGGGAACTGATGGAGCAGGTGTGGGTTTGGCTGGGGCCAGATCTGCTGGAGAATTGCTTGGGCTAGGTAGTAGGACCAAGGTCAGCCCAGGGACTTCCAGGCCCAAACTAGCCCTCTCAGCTACAGTTCTGGCAACCTGGCCCAGGGGTTTTGGTATCTGTGGAAGTCTGTGTGGAGAGGGACAGAGGGTGGCACCTGTCCTGCCTGGCTCCTCCCCCCTCTCCCATGGGCTCTATCTCTGTGCCTGCAGGAGGATAACCATAACTACTATGTGTCCCGCATCTATGGCCCCACCGAGCCTCGCAGCCGGGAGTTGTGGGTGGATGTGGCTTCAGCCAACCAGAGCCAAGTGAAGGTTCACAGAATCCTCTCCAACACCCACCGGCAGGCTTCAGTAAGTGCCCCTTGGGCCCAGCAGTGTGGCCTGGGCTGGAAATCTGGGCTAGCCCTGGCTACTTGGGAGTGGGCATGGCTGTGGACTGAGGTCTGTGATGGGGGGGTGCTCAGTCAGAGTTGTGAGAACCACCTGTACCCTTAAGGGGTCTTCCCTGGACATGCCTGCTCCCACTTTGTCCAGGCTGACTGGCCTTTGGCCTGCAGCTCACCCATGGTAACTCTTTCCCATCCCCTGCAGAGAGTGGTCTTGTCCTTTGAGTTCCCTTTCTATGGGCATCCTCTTCGGCAGATCACCATAGCAACTGGAGGTAAGGGAGAAACAGCGGAGTTGGGAGTTGGGGGAGGGTTTGGAGGTCGAGGGGCACCCAGGGAGACTCATTAGCGACAGGACAGATAGGGAAGGAGCACCAATTTCAGAAGGGAGGTCAAGGGGCATTCGACCATGACCTTGGTGTGTGTCCCTCTGGGCTAACATAGCCAGTGTGGGCAGTCCTGTGGTCCCTGTGTTCTAAGTGTGAGGAAGCAAGGGTGAGGGTCCCTGTTGACACCAGGCACTCATTTCCATTCCTACACACTTGAATCCTTTGTCCCACTTTCCCAGGGATGCAGGAAATGGAAGTCACCTCCCTTCCTGCCACTCCCCCACTGTGGTCAGCCTACTCAAAGGCACAGAGCTAGGCATCTCTAGTCTGGGGCTGTTCTCCATCACACGAAATCCAATGACCACCAAATGAGACGTGAAAGAGGGCCAGTTCCTGCCCTTGGGGAAAGAAACCCCAGAAACAGCCTCGAGCCACCTCTGGCCCATGCCTCTGTATATCTCCTCACCCTTAGGCTTCATCTTCATGGGCGATGTGCTCCATCGGATGCTCACAGCTACCCAGTACGTTGCACCCCTGATGGCCAACTTCAACCCTGGCTACTCCACCAACTCCACAGTCGCTTACTTTGACAATGGTAAGGCCAGATCTCAGAGTGTAGGCCACCAGGCACCAGGGATCCCAAGCCCAAAACCCAGAGAAGGCAAGGGACTTACCCATAGTCACACAGCCAGGGACCCACCCTTCTGTCCTTGCTGTCCTCATCTGTAAGAAGGAGACTAAAATGGGCTGGAGAGATGGCTCAGCTGTTAAGGCACTTGCTTGCAAAGCCTAAAGACCCAAGTGTGATTCCCCAGTCGCTACCCACATAAAGCCAGCTAGTCAAATAGACAGCCCTTGGCTTTAAGTAGGGGTAGAATTCCTTTAGAGCCCCTGCCCGCCAGGAGAACAGACATTTCTAGTTCCTCACCTTTTCATCTTCAGGGTCAGGATAGGCAAGAAGGAAAGGAGCATGTGCAGGGTAAAAGCCAAGCAAGTCCAGGACCTGGGGTGGAAATATGACCTTCAGAACCCCTCTGCAGCTTGGAAACCAGCCAATGGCCAGTCCTCTGGCCACCATGTCTGCAAGGCCCTGCTCCCTGCACTGCCTCCTTGTCCAACCTGGTCTCTGCTCCTCTCCCCAGGGACAGTCTTTGTGGTCCAATGGGACCGAGTCTATCTTCAGGGCCGGGAGGACAGGGGCAGCTTCACGTTCCAGGCAGTGCTGCACCGAGACGGCCGCATTGTCTTTGGTTACAAAGAGGTGAGTGGGTTTTAGAGTCTCTCTTTCATTAAGCAAATATCTGTAGAGTCTGCATTGTGCCAGCCACTTGGTGCCAAGACAGCTGAGGACCTTTGAGGCCCGTGTGCACCAGTTTTAAGGCCGATTGAGAGATAGTTGCACGGACCACTGTGACAAGCATTACTAAGTGGAGCCCTCTGGTCTAGCAATCCTGCTGTGAGTCTTCACGTATTAGAGCCAGAGGAAAAGGGTTGAAATTTGCAGGGTGAGTGGGAGGAAGCAACGATGAGAATGAATTGTGTTCAGGAGCGAGGACTGCATTCGCAAAGGTCCTATATCAGGACAGAGTACTGAAAGAAGGCCGTGTGGCTTCAGGGCAGAGCAGAGGGGCGATGGGAGGTGCCTTTGAAACAGGCCTCTCAGGTGGTAGAGTGCTCACCTAGCATTCAGGAAGCCTTGGGTTCAGTTTCCAGCACTGCATAAACCAGGTGTGGTGGTGCATGCCTGTAGTCCCAGCACTTGGGAGGTAAAGGCAGGAGAATCAGAAGTTCAAGTTCATTCTCAGCTACAAAGCATGTTTGAGGCCTGCCTTGTTACATGAGACCGCTCTCAAAAGGAGAGAAGGAAGGAAGAGAGGGAGGGAGGGACGCTACTCTGGCTTCAGAGTGGAGGACAGACTGCTGGGGATCAGAGGAGATGGGAGATGGGAGATGGTGTGGGGAGAAGTGAGGTGGCTTGGAGAATGGAGACCAGAACCGGACAGAGCCCCTGAGTTAACTCAGGATTTGGAGATGGATGAGAGGAGAAAGGAAAGAAAAGACGACTTGTTCATAGTAGTAGTAGAGAGCATGTGCAGGAGGCAGTGTGGGGACGTTCTGGAAGGTGGGTAAAAGTTTGGGTCAAGATGTCTGAGTCCTCAAGCATTGAGCAGAGGACAGGAGGGTCTGGAAGAGCTTCGGAAGGTGGCCTGCAGGCCAGAGGGTTCCAGGTGGACAGAGCCTCTTCTCCCTGCTGCAGATCCCTATGGCTGTCCTGGAAATCAGCTCATCCCAGCACCCTGTCAAAGCAGGCCTGTCAGATGCCTTCATGCTTCTCAATCCATCCCCAGAGGTGCCAGGTGAGTTCCCGGGGGGCAGAGGAGAACTCAACTGTGTCCAACCCAGCTCAGTCTGAGCCAGGCTTTCCTTGTCATGGTAGAGGGGCCTTTTTTCCAACGTGTCTGAAGGGAAGCACTGGCCTGGGTGTTGGGGAGGAAGTAAGCCAGAGTCCTTGCACTCCTTAAATTAGAAATTCTCCCAAGAGTCAGGTGTGCTGGCACAGGCCTGCCATCCCAGCACTGAAGCAGGAGGACAGAGAGTTCTAGAACAGCCTCGGCTATTATAACAAAACTCTGCCTCACAAAGACAACAAAATAATCTCCAAAGACCCCAGAAGAGGGATCTTGAGCCTCCAAAAAGGCAATGACAGTGGCCTCAGACCCGGGTGATTAGCAGGTGATGGGGTGTCAAGAGGAAAGGAATCCGATCTCAGCCACACTCTGTCCAAGCCTCACTCTCTTTCATCTCAGTTGCTGCTCTGAAAAATGAGGGAGTAAAAATGATGGATGCTTCCTCCTCCCAGGTCTCTGCAGCACTGACGTCTGAGGGGGACCCAGCTCTTTCCCTCCTGCTTCATCCATAAGAGTCTTGATTGATACGCCAGGAGAGGCTATAGATATACATCTTCCCACTGCTCAGAGATGACTACTGAATTTGGTCTCTTGTTTGTTTGTGAGGTGGAGTCTAATTCCAGCCCAGGCTGACCCGAAAACCTCTCTGTAGTCCCAGGCTGGCCTCAAACTCACAGCGATCCTCCTGCCCTCCTCCCAAGTGCTGGGATTTAAAGGTGTGCACCACCTTGCCCAGTGAATGTGGGATGTGCAGGACCCCAGGCAGGTCTAGGGAGATGTCTCTGTCTGCTCTTCTTCCTCTGACCAGTTCCTGGGGACTAGGGCATTTCGATCTCCACTAAGCTATGGCAGGGTAGGGAAGAGCTTGGGAGCCGCCATGCTGTGTAGGTGTCAGGACCCACTATTTATGAAAACTGGGGCTGCAGGCTTTGCGCTCTGTTTTTTGTGGAATCTAATGGGCATGTATGTGTCTTGAGGCCACTGTGTGCTTGAGCTGGTGAGCTACAGTGGAGAGAGAGGAAGTGAGTCCTGCCATGGGGGGGGTGTTCATTTTGTGACAGAGCCTCTGTCCTCCAGAGAAATTTGAAGGGGGAGGTGAGGGCTTTATCTAGCAACTTCTATATGCAAGGCTGTCAACTGTCAACTTTGCTCTGGAGCTGGATTCAGGCCTGGGTTCAAGTCCAGAATCCCCACCAGGGATGATTTATGAGAAGTCACTTAATCCATCTGAATTTCTTCCCCCTCTCCCCTGCCCCAGGTAGGGTCTCTCTCTAGCCCAGGCTGACCTAGAATTCACTATATAGTCTTGGGGTGGCCTAGAACTCACCATGATCCTCCTACCTATGCTTCCCAAGAGCTGGGATTAAAGGCGTGTGCCACTACGTCTAGCCCGTCTGAATTTTTTCCTAACGATTTCCTAGCTTTGCCTCCCACGATCGCTGTGACTGTGAAGGCAGGTTTTGGCCAACATCAGGACTGCAGGTCCTGGACTAGAACCCAGGACGTTGTAAGCTGCCACCACTCAGGACTATAGCATGTGGTGCAGTAGCATGGGGCGCCCTGATGCTGGGGTGCCACAGGTCAGGGACCTATAGCACTTTCATGAGGCTCCGTGGCTAGTGGTAACCGTCACAGGCTAGAGTGGCAGTGTTCTGCATGTTCCTCTTGAAAACTGTCGTTGAAAATTTCCATGAATTACCTTTCTGTTTCCAGCTGGGGATCAAACCCAGGACCATGTGTGTGGCAGGCAAGTGCTCTGAGACTTAGCCCAGCCTTTATCTTCATGTACAAAGTTACATATTTTGGGGCTGGAAAGATGGCTCTGTGGTTAAAGGTATTTTCTTGCAAAGCCTAATGGCCTGGTTTCAATTCCCCAGTACTCATATCAAACCAGATGTACAAAGTGGCATATGTAACTGAGTTTGTTTACAGCAGCAGGAGGCCCACATCCACCCATTCTCTCCTCTCTCAAATAAAGAAATAAATGTATAAATATTTTTTAAAAATAAAATTTTAAAAGTTTTTTTTCTTTAATAAAAAAGATTAATAGCCAGGCATGGTGGCACATGCCCTTAATCCCAGCACTCAGGAGGCAGAGGTAGAAGGATTGCCATGAGTTCAAGGCCACCCTGAGACTATATAGTGAATTTCAGGTCAGCCTGGGCTACAGTGAGTCCCTACCTCAAAAAAAAAATTAATTAAAAAATTTTAAGCCAAGCATGGTGGCATACACCTTTAATCCCAGTACTTGGGAGGCAGAGATAGGAGGACTGCTGTGAATTGGAGGCCAGCCTTGGACTACAGAGTGAGTTCCAGGTCAGCCTAGATTGAGACCCTGACTCAAAAACAAACAAAAAAAGCTTTTAAGTTAGTATTCAAAGTAATGGACTTCATGATGACTTTTTCAGATGAGATATGGCCATAGATTTACCTCTTGGGCTCAAGTGATCCTCCTACCTCAGAGCTGGGACTAAACACAAAATTTAGATGAATAAATGTATCTTGTCTAAGCCGGGCGTGGTAGCGCATGCCTTTAATCCCAGCACTCAGGAGGCAGAGGTAGGAGGATCGCCATGAGTTCAAGGCCACCCTGAGACCACATAATGAATTCCAGGTCAGCCTGGGCTAGAGTGAGACCCTACCTCGAAAAACAAAACAAAAAAAAATGTATCTTGTCTAAACTCAAATTTTCTGTACTCTCCCTGACCTGTATACCCAAAGTACCCCCTGGAATCAACCAGGGCTACATTATTTCTAGAATGATCTGTATGGAAGTACAGTTGTCCTCTGTTTTAGTTACTTTTCTCATTGCTGTGACAAATTTTCTGAGGAAGAGTTTATTGTAGATCAAGGTTTGAAGGGATGCAATCCATCGCGACAGGAAGTCGTGGCAGCAGGAGCTGGAAGCAGCTCATCACATTGCCTCCACAGGCAGGAAGCAGAGAGATGAATGCTGATGATCAGCTGGATTCATTTATTCCCTTTTTATTCAGTCCTGGACCCCAACCCACATGAGGGTGCTGTCCACATTCAGGGTGGCTTTTCCCTCCTTGGTTCAGTCTCTGGAAACACAGAAACGCTCAGGGTGTCTCTTAGGTGATTCTATTTTGTTTTGTTTTGTTTTGTTTTGTTTTGTTTTGTTTTTCAAGGAAGGTTCTAACTCTAGTCCAGGCTGACCTGGAATTCACTCTGTAGTCTCAGGGTGGCCTTGAACTCACGGTGATCCTCCTACCTCTGCCTCCTGAGTGCTGGGATTAAAGGCGTGCGCCACCACGCCCGGCTGGCGATTCTATTTTTTTTTAAAATTAACTTGAGAGAGAGAGAGAGAGAGAGAGAGAGAGAGAGAGAGGAGCGGTGGTGGAAATAGAGCACCAGGGCCTCCAGCCACTGCAAACAAACCTCAGTCACATGTGTCACTTTGTGCATCCGCTTTATGTGAGTACTGGGGAATCGAACCTGGTGGTTAGTCTTTGCAGACAAACACTTTAACCACTGAGCCATCTCTCCAACCCTCACTAGTTGTTTTTGTTTGTTCCAAGGTAGGGTTTCACTCTAACCCAAGTTGACTTGGAGCTCACACTGTAGTCCCAAGATGGCCTCCAACTCATAACGATCCTCCTACCTCTGCCTCCAGAGTGCTGGGATGCCTGGCCATGGGTTTTTAAGTGGACCACATGGCACATTCAAGGCCTTGAGTTCAAACTCCAGGACCATAAAAATAAAATTAATAAAATAAACCACAGCCTCTGCCTTTAGCAGTGATGGCTTTTCAGTGGTCAAATCCATCAGAATCCTCTAAATCTGACCTTCCACCTGGCAAGCAGGGAATTCATTTGGATTAGGTTGAGCTGCAGGTAACAGTACCCCCTAAATGAACATGGCTTGAATGGTTGGCTCTTCTTTACTGTGCCCAGACTTGGCTCTTCCGAGGCGATCTGAGAAGTGGAATTTGGTTCCCTGATGGTCAGGATTCCACAGCCAGCTGGATGTGGCATGTGCCCCTAATCCCAACATTTAGGTGAGAGAGACAGGAGGCAGGAAGATCAGGAGTTCAAGGTCATCCTCAACTGCATGAGTTCAAGAGCAGCCTGAGTTACATAAGACCCTGTCTCAAAAAAAAAAAAAAAAAAAAAGAGCCAGGCATGGTGGTGCATGCCTTTAATCCCAGCAATCTGGTGGCAGAGGTAGGAGGACTGCTGTGAGTTTAAGGACAGCCTGGGACTACAGAGTGAGTTCCAGGTCAGCCTGGGCTAGGGCTAGAGTGGGACCCTGCCTTAAATAATGAAGAGGAAGAAGGAGGAGGAAGAAGAGGAAGAAGAGGAGGAAAAAGAGGATGGGGAGGGGGAGGAAGAAAGAAGAAAGATAACCCCTCCTTTCCCCACCCCAGTCACTGAATCCCAGCCACTGAATCCTGCTATGTGAGGGTCTCTCTGAATACCTCCCTTCCCCCTTCTGCTGAGCTGACTAGGCCTAGGAGGGCTCCTCACGCTGCTCTCCCTCCTGGGATCCAGGGGAAAGATGCTGACAATAACCAGGTTTCCTACTGCTGCTGCCTGCGTAAATGGTTACACACAGTAGTCTGCAGATACACGGTTGGCAGGTCTGCCCGCAGAGGCGCTCGAACCTCTCGGGTGGCCTCAATGCTTTTTTTCTGGCTGGAGGAGTCATCGAAAGTCAACATAATTCTGTCCACTCACTGGCTTGAGAAATCCTGACAGACTATGAATTAGTGGTTCAGTTAGAAAGGGCTGGATTTTCAAATTGTAGCATGAACTTTGGCTGGCACCTGAGTGGCCTCAGATGGCCCAAGCACACGGGTCCTCCTCCTTTTCCAGAACTTTCCTTTCCTAGGCAGACTTGAGGCCAGATGTGTGTCAGAGGCGTGCTGTGCCTTCGTGCCAGGCTGCCTGTGGGGCAGGTGGGGGGCCCTAGTGTTGACGGCAGAAGGGAGAAGAGCCAGACAAAGAGAATGTAGGGAAGGGGGATCGTCACCAGATCTGGCCCATTTTGACTTATCAGATCTCACTTAAAAAATATTGGGAACTTTAATATATTAACATATTACAAATTGGCAGAATCTTCATTAGGTTAACCTCTTAGGTGCCCTCTCCCCCACCCCATTCCCCTGAGGGCACTTCTCAGTGGGGTATCGTAGTCATAGTGGGGGTCACAGTCACACTAGCCAGTTCCTGTGTGTGGGGGGGGACACATTGCCTCATGGTATAGTATACCTTCCCACTCTGTGGCTCTTTGCATTCATTTATTTGAAACTTTGTTTGAGCAAGTCATGTGCTGGTACCACCATTTCCCCCCTCCCTGCCCCCATTCCACTGAGAGCCCTCCTCGGTGGGATTGCTGGTGTGCACCAAGGGGTTGTGGGCTATGAGTTGTGAGAGCAGCAGTCAGTCATTGGGTGAGGGGCAATGCCTCTGGGTATTCCCCACCACCACCATGGCTTTTATAGTCTTTCTGCCCCCTCTTCTGCAAAATTCCCTGAGTCATGGTGGGTGAGTTTGTCTACTGTAGTGTTAAGCTCTTAGCAGCTTTTGGAATTAGATTTGGAATGTTTTGTGTATCCTCAGTGTCAGTCTCCATCGTCCTGGCAAGGTTGTCAGGCTGGCTGTGGGAGCAGCACTCTTGCTCATCTCACCACTTCCTCTGTGGTTTCACCTGGGTCCTAGCTGATGTCCTATGATGGTTCATCTCTTGCCAGGGAGCCAGCTGTCACTTCTGGTCTTGTTGGTAGAATTAGGTTGTTCTCGGTTCTCGCTGCCTTCTGGAACCTCACGTGCCTCCTTTGCATTCTCTTTGCCTCTTCTTCTGCAAGTGTGTTAGATGTCTACTTTAGTGTGGAGCTCTCAGCAGCCTCTTATTTTCTGCTTTGATGAGTTTTGAGTCTCCTCAGTGTCTGCCACCATCTTCCTGCAGGAGGCTCTCTGGCTAGCAGAGAGAGCAGCAGTCATATTTAGCCTTCCTCTTCCTCTGTGATGCTTCCTGCGCCCTGGCAGTATGATCAGGTGACTGCAGCTTTCTGCAGCTCCCTGGTATTTGCAGCCTTCTAGTGGCTTTGTCTTCCATACTCCAGGCAGGTGTGCATGGGCCTGACTCATAGCTCTCTCTTTTTTTGTTTGTTTTTTTGAGGTAGGGTCTCGCTCTAGTCCAGGCTGACCTAGAATTTACTATGTAATCTCAGGGTGGCCTCAAACTCACGGCGATTCTCCTACCTCTGCCTCCTGAGTACTGGGATTAAAGGTGGGCACCACCATGCCTGGTATTTCCTCCTTTTTTTTTTTGTTTTCTTTATTATGTTCCTTCTTTTTGAAATAGAATCTCATGTAGCCCAAGCTGGTTTCTAGTTCTCTACGTAGTCAAGAATTGCCTTGAACTCCTGATCCTCTTGCCTCCACTCTGAGTGCTGGGATTACAGGTATGCACTACCACACCCAGCCTGAGTTCTGACCTAACCAATGCAGAGGGGATATGCAAATCCCTCTGTTGAGTCATTAGATGTCTTGATGGGCATCAGGCGACCTGTGTCTGGGCCTCAGTGTTTCTGCATCTTGGAAGGCTGGAAGAGAGATAAAACAGAACATCTACAAAAACCAGAAATGTGACTTGAGGGCAGTCTCCATCCTGCATCTGGAAAGCAACTGCTGGCCATGAAGATGGATGTCATTGTCCCTGGGTAAGCACCACATGCTGGTGGAATAACGCAAAGGCTAATAGCTGCAGTGGGGCTATTAAGGATTCTGTTTGTAAAAATAAAAAGCAAAGCCATCCACCCCAACAAGTACAAGATGGCAGCTTAGGTGGCCAATATTCGCAATGGGAGGCAGATTTCTGTACTCAGCCCCCAGCCCTCCTGGTCACTACCCATCCGCCCTGCCCACTGGTAGGGCTTCACTTGATTCTCAGTGGCATGTGGCCAGCCCTGGCTGCCCTCAAGCCTGGGACACATCCCCACCTCTGCCACCCATGTCCAGTGGGTGACTTCCAGGGGCTCTTCCCTCCCTGGCTGTCACTTGTGTGTTTCTGTCCTTGCGATCAGCTTCCTGGACAAGTACGTGTCTCCATCTGTCCCAAATCCCTTGTCTGCACATCCCTGTGCCCCTCCCTTGATCAATGCCACACTCTGCGCTACATCCTTGCAGGCTAAGTGCGCCTCAAAGCCAGCTCTTTGTCTTCTTTGGGCTCCAACCTAAGAAGGGCTCTGCCTGACTTGCTGTGGCCACCTGAAGATTGCCCTTTTGAGGAGCAGGAGGAGGGGCCATTTCCTGTGGGCTGCAGCTGATGCTATAATAGGTTGCTAAGGTTTTCAGAACCTTCTGTAATCCATTTATTCCTTCCTTCCTTCCTTCATTCATTCACAGACATTAAGCCCTGTTAGGTGGAATGCCTGGTGCCAGGGGTAGGGGCAGAGACAAATGCCAGGTGGATTCTGTCCTTGGGATCCTGAAGTCTAGGAGTGGCCAGGAATCTAGATATTGACTTTACAAAGTGACAGGTAACACTGGACATCTCTGCCTGAGGGTGCGGACCATTCAGCTGAGCCTTCAAGGTGGAGGGAAGACAGGTTGACTTGGACCCTGGTCTATGTGCTGCATGCCTCAGGCCCTTTGGAGGGCAGGAGGAGGGAACAGGGTTTCTTTTGCTTTCATTACATTTTGCTGCTCAAGGGAGTATTTTTCCAGAAATATGGCTCCTAGGGGCAGTGGGTGGCTATCAAAGCCTGCCTGAAGCATTCTATCTTCCACTTAGAAGTTCCTAGGCTTCCAGGCCACCTTCTCATAGTGTGTTACACAGGGCACCCTGAAGCATGACCCTCTGGTCACATGAATCTGAAAGAATCTGCCCTTCCTGGCCCCATCGGAATATATCAGATTCCACTCTTTTATTTTGTTTTTGGGTTTTTTTTTTTTAGGTAGGGTCTCGCTCTAACCCAGCTGACCTGAAATTCACTATGTAGTCTCAGGCTGGCCTTGAACTCACAGCAATGCTCCTACCTCCACCTCCTGAGTCAGCACTCTTGCCACTGCAAATGAACTCTAGATGCATGTGCCACTTTGTGCATCTGGCTTACATGGGTACTGGGGAATTGAACCCAGGTCCTTAGGCTCTGGAGGCAACCACCCTAACTGCTGAGCAATATCTCGAGCCCCCTCCCTTTTTAAGTGTGTGTCTGTGTGTGTTTATGTGTGCCATGACAAGGAATCTCGTGTTGTTTTGGGCTAGCTTCTGGATTCTCCTGATTGCATTGTCCTAGGCGGTTGGGACTGCATTGTCCTAGGCAGGGAAGGATTGAACCGTGACCCACAGGCTTTCAAGGGAAACCGCTGAGCCATTTCCCAAGCTCTCCCCACTTTTTTGAGACAGGGTCTCATTATGTAGCCCAATCTAATCTCAAACTTGACATCCTCCTGCCTCAGCGCCTGCCAAGTACTGGGATTATACCAAGCTCAGCTCTACTGTCTGTCGTTTCTGAGAATTGCCTCCTAGGCTCCTTGCCTCTCAGAGTGAAGGTTGTTTAATAGAAAATAAACACACAGTCATCCAATCTTTTGGATGTTGGCTTAATTATTTACTTTTAAAGAATGTTATGTAAATGTTTCTTTCCATCTCTTTCATATTTTCAAAAAGATTATTTATTTATTTGTAAGGAGAGTTCCAGGAAGCCCTTAGAGATGCGTGCGGAGCAGGTGTATGAGCTTTGGCTGGTTTCTGTGGTACAGACGTTTCCACCACAGCTGATTTCAAGTT
>PVHP010042002.1:0-15185 GCA_004024765.1 Zapus hudsonius
AGTTGATTAAAAGAATTTTTTTTAATATATATTTATTGTCCATAATGAGTTACATTATTTAGTGGGCAAACCATGCGTTGTTATCCCGAATTCCCCAATCCCCCCCTCCCCGTCCCTGATCAGTTGTATATCCTCCTCCGTGGGCTGTCTGTATTAGTCCTTGTGGCAAGGGATCCTGTATATCTTAGTACTCATCCCGATCTTCCTGGCCCAAGTGTGTTGTTACTGATGGGTGTGTGATCTTTTTCACATTGTAGTCTAGATCCTTGTTTGTAAAGTTCATTATAAAAAATTCTATCTGGTTGATCATAAAATGGCCTAACTGCATGTAAACTAAGGCAGATGGGCCTTGTTACCATTTTCCCTTGCGTTCAATAAATGCAATGGAGATTCTGTAGGAAATACAGCAATGCCTCCAATACCTTGACCCCAAGAAACATATTTAACAGTAGATTCGCTGGCTACGCAACAACCAACTGAGGCTTTTGTTAAGGAAAAACGTTCTGAGACATAGTGTGAAAAGTGATGTTGTATATAGAGAAGGATGAAAAGAACTTTGAGAACACAGCAGTTTAAAGTCTTCCCTGGAAGGTGAACCTAATGGCTGCCTACAGCAACATGCTGGTACCTGTCCTTCCCATGTATAATGTTAATTCAATTGACTTTCTTGTTCGGTAAAAGGAACCATTTTATGATTTTTAGAATGGTCATGATTCTCAAATCAAGTTATCAAATATCAAATTAGGCAATAGCATTATCTATTTAGAATTAATGTGAAGTAATGTCCTTCCTGATTTATAGCTTCTTTTCTAGAAGACTCTTCTGGGATATATTATTGTTAGTAGAAGTGATAAGGAAAATGAAATAGTTCCTGGAAAAGGAGTTACCGCAATGGGTTTAATGCAAAGAAACATCTGATGCTTATTAAGATGTTTTGAAGGAATTTAAGTAGAAAAAAAGGCTTTTGGATTTTGTATGAGACACAGCCTTTGAATCTAGTGTCTGGGTTCCCCATAACTTGGAAGGAAATTTTCATTTAGTCTCAGATGGCATTTTCATCTCCTTTTGAGTAGATATTTTGGCAAATTATGAGAGTCCTGATCCTGATTTACAGTCCACAAGTTAGCTCACATCACACTTTATTTTAGTTGCCCTGTGGCCCCAGCAGGCTGAGCCTTGGCAGGAGTAGAAGAGCAGAAAGAGGAGTAGCATAGTCTGTCCAGTGTATGTGAAATCCACTCTTAGAGACTGGGTGTTCATTTATACTTTTAATATCTTTGAAGGCGACAGAATAGAAAAAGGGAACTTGGGATTTTCAACCTCTTTTATTTTATTTTCAACTATTTAAATATGTAGAGGCTTCATTGAAACTTCTTTTCTTTGTAGAAAACCCTCAGGGTTATAAATTTTCAATTCTAGGTGTTCAGATTTGTATGTGAGTTTGAGTGAAAGTCAATAATAGAGGCCAGAAAGCCACAAGAGAGGGAGGAGAGGGGAGACTTAAGGAGAGGGTGTTGTATAAAATAAGTTAATGAACAGATGACTAGGGGAGCAATAAGATTGAGTAAAGGAGGGTTGGGAGGAGGGATAATCAAAGTTTAAGAGGTTTAGAATAAGCCTTATGGAAGCCTACTTCTTTGGATAAAGGCACACCCAGTAGACATAGGTTGTTACTAAAAAAATTTCAGTACTAGAGATGGGATACCTTCCATTGAGTTGTTGCTCATGGATGTTCCTAAAGCCTTGGAAACATTACAGGTCATTGCCAAGGTTTCTGGTTATCCAACAGAATGAGATGGTAAGACCCTATTGCCAAATACCATATATGTTTGGGGGGGCAGGTCACTGAGAAATCAACCCAGAGCTAAGCAGGAAACCTCCTCCCTGTTAACCAGCTGACAGAAAGCTGGAAAAAGCTATGCCTATGGGAGAGAGAAGTCACCAACAGTGGTGAACAGCAGTGGACCTTGCAAGCCTTCAAAGACTGGCCAGCCAGGCCAAATGTGCCAACTGGGGCAATAGTGGCATATCTATTGTGGGGGAAACCAACTGCTCTCTAATTGGACTGGAGACCTGCTTCATGGGAGGAAAGCATTCCTGGTACTAAAGACCTAGTAAAAACCCTATAGTGGGGGAATTCAAGAGCCCTAGGGGAGTAACACTTGCTGGTGTCTGGCTAAACTCCCATACAAGCCTCCCCCCTTTTTTTAATGAACATACCCACATAATAATGCTACTCTCACTTTTGTCTAGAGAAGCTTCTCTTTTTCAGTTGGTGGTGACCACACGGATAACTCAAAAGACACATTGTACTGAGAAAAAATGACAGTGGAGTGTTCAGCACTGGGACATCTCTATCACATTTCCAGAGGCTCAGGATCTATATTGGAAGAGGTGGCAGAAAGATTGTAAGAGCCAAAGGAAGGGTAGGACTGCTTACAATGCAAACTTCCAGACACAAAATGGCTTTGATATTTATGACCTCAGTGTGCCAGATAATGCCTACACAAAATGGAAGGAAAAGATGATGACACTGAAGCAAAACAGAGACTAACTGAGAAGGGCAAGAGATATGAGGGAGGGTGGGGAAGGAATCATAATGGTTTATTGTCTATAATTATTTAAGCTATCAATAAATAAAAAAGTCACAGGCCTAAGCTAGGTATGATGACACACACGTTTAATCCTAGCACTCAGGAGGCAGAGATAACAGGATTGCTGTAAATTCCAGTTGTGAGTTCCAGGTCAGCCTGGACTAGAGTGAGACCCTACCTTGAAAAATAAAAAAAAATGGGGTTGGGGGATAGAGAGAGAAAGTCACAGACCAAACAAAGTCTTTGTGTCTGTAGTATGTGCGCATGTGGTATATGCACATGTGTGTAATTGCATGTGGTATGAAGACCGGGGGCAGGGGACATCCTGTGTTCTCTTTTGTCATTATTTCAACTTATTTCCTTGAGACAGGGCCTCTCACTGAACCTGGAGCTTTTTGTTTATTCTTTTATTCTTGCTGAATCTCGAGCTTTCTGTTTATTCTTTTACATCTAGACTGGCTTACCAGAGAGAACTAGTTGACCTGTCTGACCCCCTTCAGTGCAAAATCTTTTTAAAAAAGTATTCTTGCTGAATACAATGGATTTTTTACTAATAAAAAATGAGGTGAAGTTAAAAATGTATTGTTCCCATCATAAAAACTTTAAAAGCACAAACTACAATTGTCAATTAAGACTTGCTTCCTAAGGCATTAGCAATTGCTGAAGGCAGTGATCTGGCTGTTCTTCAGTACTATGGAATCATTTGTAAATTATAGTTGATGCTAATATCAGTTTGGTGCTGATCATAGGTTGGCTTTGGAGACTGGCCTACTGCCTCAATAATGAACAGTGTCCTTTGGCACGGGATAAAAAAATGTAACAAGGGCTTTGGAAGTATGATCAAGTATGATTTTTTTTTCATGCAACAAACCTTTATTAACATTTTGAACACAAGTTCAACTATTATTGAAACTGGTAATTTCTAAGCTTAAATTGGGGCAAAAGCTAGTGCAGAACAATGCCATTATTGGCCACTGGTAATGGATTTAACAGCCACCCCTCAGACGGAGGACCAGGTGCAGGGTGGACTCTTTCTGGATGTTGTAATTGGACAGGGTGCAGCCTTTGATTTTAGATTCTTTGTGTTCCCTTCACAAGTGGTAACCAGCACAAGGAACTCTTCTGTCTGTGAGGAATCGAAGCAGAAGACAGTGGATCTCAAATCAATCAATTTTGTTCTGTAAAGGGTGAATAGCAAAGCTGGAGTGTTTCTATTAAAAAGGTTTAGTGAGTACTTAGAGGTTATTTGGACAGGGACTAGGATTTCAAAGTTAACCTTACTTGAGTAAAGTCTTATGACATAATTGCTCCTGGATGCTACCTATGAAATGTTTTATTTAGTTGAGTCGTATATGATAAAATTATTATTTCAAACACATTAGTCTATTTCCAATGCAGAGAAAATACATGAAGAATTTGATATTTAAATCTAAACAGCATGTGAAGGAATAGGTAATTTACAGTATATCTCTATCTTCAAGAAAATTTGCTTGTTTAATACAAGTCTGAGCTTTGTAACTTGGCTTCTTTTAAGAGTCCCTGCATGTCTTACTGAGAGCCATCTTTAATTTTCTTTTTGCCATTTCATTTATAATTTTCTGTACTCTATGTTTCAGTTTATATCTTCTTATTTATAAAAATTGTTCTCTTCATTAGGTAATATGTCACTGGCTAGTAACAAAACCTTCTTGAATCATTACAGACATCTTTTTTTTGTTTGTTTTGTTTTTGAGATAGGGTGTCTCTCTAGCCCAGGCTGACCTGGAATTCACTATGTAGTCTCAGGATGGCCTTGAACTCATTGCGATCCTCCTACCTCTGCCTCTCAAGTGCTGGGACTATAGATATCTTTTTAATTGCATATATATAGTGTGTGCAAGTGCATGTATGTACTTGTGGGGGGTGGGGAGTGCACATGTGTGTGTGAGGGTGCTTGTGTACATATGTATATGGAAGATAGATATTGATGCTGGGTATGGGGCTTTCTCAGTTGTTCTTCACCTTTTATTCATCGAGACAGGGTTTCTTGCTGAGCCTAGAGATTAGCTATCCAGTGACCATCAGGGACTCTCTGTCTCTGACCCCCCAACCCACTGGTAGGATTATTGGCATTTGGCACCCTGTTCTTCCAGCTCTGTCATTTATTTGGTTGCTAAGCTTCCTTACATATGTGTGGCTAGCACTTTACCCATGAAGTCATCTTTCCAGATCCATTACATTTATGTTTAATTTATCAATATGAAAGCCTTGCCTGGTTCATACTGTAGATGATTTTCCTCCCCAGCAGCATGCATAGCACTTTCTGGTATTATTATTATCCTGCATCTGAAATATGTGATGTCTTCAGCAATATGGATGTACCATCTAGTTACAGTTGGCAATCAAGAGCCTTGGCAACAGCTGTATTGTTTGGGAGTCTCATGGGCCTCCCTTACCAACAACTCACTATGGGTTGATGCACCCCTGGCATTGGAGTTTACCTGCAGTAACATTAGTATGGCTTCTGGTTACAGCATTTTTCTCCCCATCATGGCAGGGTACTGCTACCCAAACTCTGTCTCTTGTTCCTGTTTTAATTACATTTTAAATTGACCATTGAAGATGCAGGTTTCCATATCATGCATTCATATATCTTTAGTTTGGTCTTTTCTGTTTTATATAAATATTTGTAAATGTCTCTCATAGATTCATATATTTGGCTACTTAGTCTCCAGTTGGTGGCACTGTTTGGGGAAAGTTTGAAGCCTTTGGGAGGTAGAGTCTTGCTTAAAGAAGTGTATCAGTAGGAGCAGGCCTTGAAGTGTTGTAGCTCAGCCCTGCTTGCTGCTCTTGCCACCTCCTTATTGTTGATAGAAGATATGACATGACTTCTTGCTCAGGTCTGCCATGCTTTCCTTGCCATGATGGACACTTCTCAAAATGATAAGCCAGAAATAAATCCTTTCCTTCCTAAACTGCTCTGGTCAGGTACTTTGTAATTACTATGAGATAGTAAGCACATTAATTTGGTTTGAATAATCAACGTTTTAAGAGAATGTCAAGAAATCCAATGGACGTAAAGGAACACTACTCATTTTATGCCTGAGCATGCTTTTTCTAGACAGTGTTCATTTTACATGTCTACTAACAATTGCCATTAAGACACAGGTTCAAGATTCTTCTTCTCCTCCCCCTTCATCATCACCACCATTATCATCATCATTTTCGAAAGTAGTTGGGAATGAACACTAGGGCCTTTTGCAGGCTTGCCAAATACTCTGCCACTGAATCGCATTTTCAGCTAATGCTGTGTTTTTGTTTTTAAATTAAAGTTATTCCCATTTTATTCTAATTCAATCACTGGAATAAACAACTTCACAGTGGTGATATGCTATTTCATTTACAAGGGAAAATCACTGTTAATCTATAGTGAGCAGTGATTAATTCATTTCACAACTTCAGTGTCACCTGTGTGCCAGTTGCTGATCTGGGAATATGACCACCATCCAAGTAGACAAAAAAGCCTGATAATTACAAAATAATAAGCAATACTGATCAGTAAAATGTATAATGTGATACTTAATAATAAATGCATGAATATAACAAGGCTGAAAGTGGAGGAGGATAGATTAGGGATGGTTAATTTTTGCTAAGATTGGCAAAAAGGACCTAATATGATGACATTATTTGAGTTAAAACCTCAATGAAGTCAGGTAGTAAATTACATTTTAAAAATGATTTATAAAATATATTTTATGATTTCATAAGAGACTATTTGATATTTACCATCATGTGGCTATTATATTCATATAGCTACTAAAATATTTGTTTAATAGCATAACTAAAGTAGTTTTAAAATTACATCTATAAAAGAATCTATTTGTTCTTTGGTTTTGTTAGGTTTTGTTGCCCTTTTTCTAATGGTTGGAAAATTTAGAAACAACTAATTAAGTCATTTAAGAATACTGGATCTTTGGCATTCCACTTTTTTTTTTTTGCAGAATATTGAGTTATTTGGAAGAATCTCTGAATAGAGTTTTATTTTCTATTAATAATACACATAATACAGGAAGACAAGAAACAGTCTTTTCCTCCAAAGGAAAAAAACTAAATTTTATCCCTTTGTGAACTTAAATTCAAATTTGTGAATCCAAATTTAAATCTAATACTCCTATTTGACAAACATTTCACTTTACTGTTTTGTGCCATGACTGAGCTACCTAAAGTTAAAACATCTATCTACCAGATTACCAGATGCTCAAAACACTGTGGTAAAGAAATCATTGGTTAAAACTACTTTATTTAAAGCACAGTGCTGAGTGTGTCTGTGCTTTAATTTATAACTTCTGGTAATTGGCTAACATTTGAAGCACTCTGGTTGACATTGTATCTACAGAAACCCACCCTGCTCCTGCAGCAATGATAAGCCCTTCAATTATCTTTATCTTGCCACTAACAAAGGGTTTATTAATTAAGATAATAGACTTTAAAAGTGATTGCTCACTCGTGAAATAAGTGATATTTAAGATATGTGGACACTCTAGAAATGTTACACACTTACTTCTGTCCTTGTATGAACAGCATCTAGGGATCCGGTGACCTAGAGCCTTGTCTTTTTTATTTGTTTCCAGTTTCTTGTGGAATGGCATCGCAGGACTTGGATTTTTCATAGTTCTGGGTTAAGACACATATAGAGGATCACATCAACTAAGTATACCCATTAATAGCTGAATTCTTTTGCTAAAATATTTATCTCTAATGTTCTCTCCATTCATAGTCCAGGCAAAATACCTAAAAGTAACTAGAACAGGAGCTTCACTACCTTTACAGAGAAGGTTGCCTGACATACACATGTAATCAAATGCATGTTTGGCACAATTTGACCTGTCTTGCAGAGTCATAGAAGAAGGATATTTAGCTCTCACCTGTATCCATTGGAAGCCAAAGAAACTTAGGAAAAAGAAGCTAATATGTATGAATAAGCACATTGGCTTAAGAAATTTAAAAATTACTATAATAGAAGTCCAATTTGAAAAGAAAACATGAAAAACACTGGAGTCACTATATTGTAGCAATGATCAACTCTCAATGGAAGAGACAGTAATGTTTCCTATCCTAATGTTCCTGATCCTTCTCTTCATGAAAAACTTCCATGTTCAAAGTTATGATGGCAACAGCTGAGTTAGTCTTCTGTGGTGATTTGAATATAAATGTATGCTCCTCATAGCTTGAGGTATTTTTGATTAAGATTAAGCTTCCTACTCAGTATTCAGCAGGTGGAACCCTTCTGGAAGATATGTGCCACTTGGGGACAGATCTTGAATCCAGCTCTACCAAGTTGTGGAGAGAACTAGCTGGACCTCTGGCTGTTTGTTCTGGCTGGTGCTGGCAGATTTCTATCTCTGTTGTGGATGTATGATGGAGTGAGTCAGCTTCCTCCACCATAATGAAGCTTCCCCTGGAATCTGTAAGCCTGAAATAATCTCTTTCCTCCCATAAACTGCTTCAGATTGGGTATTTTCCAACAATGAAAATGTAACTGAAATAGAAAATCGGTATGAAAAGTGGAGTCATTACTGTGGGTTTCGGTCTTTTGGGATGTGTTTACAGGAGAAATGTAAAAGGATTTGATGTTTGGGCTGGAGCATCCTTATAGTTCAATAAGCAGAGATTTAGGGGCTATTCTGAGTGAAAGTGTGAAAATGTCAAATGCAGAGAGAATTTTAGTCTGTGAAGGCTTGGCTTATGGACTTTCAAAGGAGAAGGAGAGGGCTTTGTTGGAAATGAGCAACTGGCAGAAAGGCTGGCTGCATTCTCACCATACCCTGAGGATTTGAGCAAGTCATGGATTAGTGTGCTAGGTGGAAGGTATAGAAAGGATTTGAAAGATATAGTTTATCACAGGAAAAATTCAAGCAAGTTTGAAGTTAGAGACACAGAGACTGATTTTAGGTTACTTAAATTGCTATTGTTAAGGAGATTACCACCATTAAAGGTGGCACAACTACTTTGCTTTAGGAGAATGGAGATGCCCTGATGGTGAGACATGGAAGGCTTAAGCTAGGAAGAATGCAAATACTTTAGAAAGGAGGTGGATTGAAGGCTACTGGTTTTGGAAGCATGAAAAATTCAGTGAAAGTAGGTCATGAAGTGCACAAGGTTCCAGTAACTGCTGAGGTGCAGCCATGCGCAGCAGGGTTGAAATCCCTGTATAGAGACCAAGTAAGATCATTGTATGAATCTACGAAGAGGAGCCATATGTATGATGGTGTGAGCCAGTTTTTTCCACCATAATGGAACTTCCCATGGATTCTGTAAGCCTGAAATAAACCCTTTCCTCTTATAGGCTGCTTCAGGTTAGGTGTTTGTCCCAGCAATGAAAAGGTAACTGCAACACCTTCTGAGAATGTACCTGATTGGTGGTTATCCATCTCTCATCTCACAATCTGGTTCTACAGACCTGCAGGATTGTGGATTCCTTCATAGAGTATACAGTATTAGCATTTCTCTACCTGATTGTTGAGAAGTTCTTCTTTCTATAAGGCTTAATAAGAATTCAGTGCCTTTCTCCCTATTAGTAGACAAATTAAACATTTTGTGTAGTGGAAGTTTTGAATGTGATTATTTTGTCTCTTGGTGTCCAGACTCTATGATTTGATTTTCTTTTATCTACTCTTTTAGTTCCATAGCCTTTTAGTAAACATATCAGAACAAGATTTGGTAAGACCCCTCCTCAGTAGGGTTATCAGTACTCACCATGGGGTCATGAATGTACCAGTCAGTTCCTGTGGTGGGATCAATGCCTGAGAGTACACTTTCCCACTCTTTGACTCTTACATTTTTCTGCCTTCTCTTCTCCAATGTTTGCCAAGTCTTAGAGGGCATGTTATAAGTATCCTTTAGTGTTAGGCTTTCAGCAGTTACTAATTTTTAAGCATGTCTTTTATTTCCTTTTTTTAAAGCAAATTTTAAAATTTAGAATAATTCTAACTTTATAGAAAAATGTGAATATTGCAAGGAGAGATCCCATATACCTATACTCAATTTTCTATTAGTAATTTCATTTATTATAATTTCTTATCATTCTTAGTATTTCTTATAATTAATCAATAACAACACATTGCTATTAACTAGAGTTTACATATTATTCAGGTTTACTCTTTTAGTTACAGAATGTCATTAAGGATGCCATAATATATGTTGTGGACAGGTCTCCTGGACTCTGCTGTGACAATTTTTCTATAATTTTGATGATCTTCTTAAGTTTGAGGAATCCTAGCTAGGTGTTTGTAGAATGTCCCTGAACTGAGGATGCTGGTATTTTCTTATGATTAGACCAGTGCTATATGTCTTGGGAGGCAGATCACAGAGGTAAAGTTCCCCTTTAATCATACCGTACCAAGCAAATACTATTGCTAAGTCTATAATTGGGAAGACTCTAGGATGAGATAGCTCAGTTGTCTTTAATTCTCAGGAAAACTACAGTGTAAACAGTGAGACAAAACTTACACCAGCTAACGTCTAAGGTGGACTTTTCACTTTAACACATCCAATTTTGTTGTTTTGCATCCCATTTCTCATCCCCAGAGCTGAAACACCTATGATCTGGAGCTGCCAGATTCATGATTCACTCAATGCTCCAACTCAATGAAATTTTAGTGTGTCCCAGCTCATGCTTTAATATTATCAACACGAGTTATCACTTGTTGAAGTCGCCTCAGTCCCATTGTGGAGGTGACGTTTAAATTCTCCATTATAACAATGATTATATCCTCTACCTCATTTTCTAAATCAGTTTTATTTGGAAAAAAGTTACCATCCACAGGCCTGCATTTAAGGAGTTAGGCTTTACCTTTATTAGAGTGAAATATCTACAAAGTTATTTGGGAAGTATTTTGCATCTCATAATAATCTTCCCCGATTTATTTGTTGAATCATGCCTTTATATCAGTATAGTTTCTGTGTATTTTGTGCCATAATTCAATAGTCAGCCATCTATAATTTATCTCCTACACAGTTGTTTTTTCATTCTCTTAACAGATCTCTTGTGAGCAGACATTTTAATTTAAATAAAATCATGTTTGTTAATTTTTTCTTGGGTTGAGTTTCTGCATCATTTCTAAGACCATTTCCAAGGTCATATGTTATTTATGGCTTTTGTCTGGTCATATCTTCTAGAGTTTTCATCGTTTTCATTTTAAATTTAGCCCTATGATACATTTTCAATTCATTTTATTTTTATTAAAATATTATTATCCCAGATAATTAGGTTTCATTATTTTGTATTTCAAACAATTTGTTTCCCTTTCTGCTTCATTTTCCCCCTTCCTCTCCCACACCCTGTCTTCCTTGCTCCATTCATAGCCTCCTTTCTGCTTTCATGCTCCATATTCCTCATTTTGTCATTACCTCTTGTTCCTCTCTCATGGTCTCTGATCGTGACTCATTGTCAACTCACTCACATATCCCCTTGTTTACTTATATACAAACATTAAAAGTTAGAATCCATAGTTGGTGCACGCCTTTAATCTCAGCACTCAGAAGACAGAGGTAGGAGGATCACTGGGAGTTTGAGGCCAGCCAGGGATTACAAAGTGAGTTCCAGGTCAGCCTGGGCTAGAGTGCGACCTTACCTTGAAAAAAAAATAACAGTTAGAATGTGAGACAGAGCACAGGATTTTTGTCTTTATGATCCTGGGTTACCTCTTTTAGCATATTCTCATTTAGTATAGTCTTTAGTAGTTCCAACCATTTGCCTGCAAATTTCAAATTTTCATTTTGTCCAGATATATAAAATTCCATTGTGTATATGTATCACATTTTCCTTATCATTTCATCAGTTGATGGGTGTCGTAGTCAGTCACATGCTGGGATGAATCTCCAAACCAGGCACAATTTTGGGGAGGAAAGTATTTATTGAAATTATCAGCTCCAGGGGATGTTAAGGAAAGGCTGGCCCCCCTTTCATAGATCCAAGCAGAGAGAGAGACAGCACCTCCAGAAGCAAGCAAGCAAGCAAGCACACTCCAAACTAGCAAACAAGAGGAACTCCAGGCTTGAGCTCAGACTTCTTTTTGCATATGTATAGCTAGAATTCCAGACCCACCCCAGAAACGTCTTAGGACTGAACCCTGGGATCTGGCCAAGGTAACACACCTCCTCCAGCCAGAACTGGCTGGAGACAATTAACAATTATAATAAACTTTTGAATCTATTGGGGGATATTATTCAAACTACCACAATGGGCATTTAGATTGATTCTATTTCCTGGCCATTTTGAAGGAGAACAACAGTAACATGCATGAACACATAACTCTGTAGTAGAGTTCTGAGGGTGCATGCCCAGGAGTGGCATAGCTGGGTCATATAGTAGTTCATCAGCACTGATTTCCATGGTGGTTGCATCAGTTTATATTCCCACCAACAGTGAGTAAATGTTCAGCTTTCACCACATCCTCATCAGCATCTGTTGTCATCTGTTTTCTTGGTGATATCCATTCTGACTGGGGGAGAGGGAATCAAATCATGTCAAAGTGAGTTTAATTCACATTGCCTGATGTCTTAGCATGTTGATTATTGATTGACAGCTATTTTTCCCAAAAATCAACAAATGAGACTACATGAAATTAAAAAAAAAAACTTTCTGCATTGTACAGGAAACTATTAATAGGGGAGAAAAAAATCTTTTTTCTGTGACATTTAAGATGGAATTAATACCTACATTATATAAAGAACTGCAAAATTAAGCAGTTTAAATTTATTTTCGTGATGAGTATAAGATTTGAGTCTGGCTGTATTTATTTTATGTACAAACATTCAGATTTTCAGAACCATTGTTATCTTACATCACACTTCCCACATACGGAGCTGAATCACATATGATCTGGAGGTGGCAGATTCATGAATCACTAAATGCTCGAATGAACTAAAAAAAATTAATGTGCCTCAGCTCATCTTGTTTATTCATCTGTTTCTCTTTTTCTACTTTACCATGATGTCCTAATTATTACAACTTTTGCCTGAAACCTTCATCTCTGTTTTTTTATTGAATATTTTGTTGACTAACCCAGGTCTTTTGCTTTCCCAAACAAAGTTTAGAATCTGTTTGTCAATATGCATCAAATAACTTTAATGGGATTTTTATGGGATTTTATTGTATTGCTAGATCAAGTTGAAAAAAATTAAAAATTTGGCATCTTTTCTGTCAATGAACCTTGGCCATCTCCCACTTTGTTTAGGTCTTCCTACCATCAGAATTTTAGAATTTCCCTCACACACATACTTTAATAGATTTATATTTAAGTATTTCTCTTTTTTGGTATGAATGTTACTGTGTTTTAAATTTCATATAATAGATTTATGTTTAAGTATTTCTCTTTTTTGGTATGAATGTTACTGTGTTTTAAATTTCATATTACAATTGATAATTGGTGGTATAAAGGAAAACATTTGACTTCTGTTTATTAACTTTGTAGCCTATTGCCTTCTGAAATCACATATTAGATCCAAGGCATCTTTCTGTTGATTCTTTGGTATTTTCTAACTATCACATCTATGATTAAAGATTGATTTATTTCTTCCTTCACAATCTGTACATATTTTGTTTCAATATTTTGTCTATGGAATTAGCTAATACCTTGAACATAATGATGCTGATCAGGAGTAGAGATAGTGGCTACCTTGTGTTTGTGATCTTAGAGAAAACCAACATGGTTTCCATAATTAAAAATATTAGTTTTGGGTTCTGAAAGATGATGCTTATTATCATGATGAGAAATATCTTCTAAGTTTCTAGTTTGTTAAGGTTTTTTACAGTCACATAGTACGGCTTTTTATTACCCGGTTAGATGAGTCAGGTTAGCTAGTTAGTAGGACATGGAATAGGAGGACCAACAGTCCTTCACTCCAGCTATAATAATTTCAGGGAAAGTTTTTCCTTTGGGAAATAGGTTTTTGTGAAGCTGAATGCTTTGAGAACATTTCCAAATAATTACTCATTCTCTCCCCTGACAAAGCAATGAGAGGTTTTTTTTTTTTATTGTCCATAATGAGTTACAATATTTAGTGGGCAAACAATGCGTTGTTATCCCCAATTCCCTGCTGCCCTCCCCTCCCCACTCCGCTGGATAATCTCCTCCATGGGTCATCTGGATCAGTCCTTGTATCAAGGGACCATGGATAGCCTAGAATTCAGCCAGGTTCTCCTGGCCCTAGTATGTTGTTACTGAGGGGAGCCATGCCTCTGATAATCTCCCCCACCACGGCTCTCACAATCTTTCCGCCCCCTCTTCCGCTCAGTTCCCTGAGTCATGGTGGATGAGTATTAAGGCTGCTTTAATGTTGTGAGTTTAGAGGTCTTTGTGTCGAAAATCGTTGGTTTCTGTCTCACTGGCTTATCCTGTGTTGATTTAATGGCTGTGGCTGTGGGTCCCTTGTTCATCCCAACATTCTCTGTGGGGTTCCATTTGGATCCTCCACAGTATGACTGTGGTGGCTCCTCTCTTGCCAGAATCTCAGCTATCGGCCTACCGTCTGGTTGGTAGGGTTAGATGGGCCCCAGCTCTCTTGCTGCATCCTGAAAAATACAAGCACAATATCCATCAGAGAGTGAGATCAGTGTAGGTTAACAAATATACACAATTCTGGATTACCTAGATTCTATTTTTAGTAGCCTCCCTGTCAATTGCTCCCATAGTGCATCTTGTCTTGGGAGCCCAAGAGTACGTGATCCGGTGCCTATCGCCCTGAATCCCTAGTTCCAGACAAGGGGTCCCCCTCACTAAGTGGTGGCATGTGGAGAAGGAAGTGGCTAGTTATATTGCACCTGCAGTGAGTAAGCAGAGAGTTAAAAGGAAGTGGGTCTGGGTGAGAAAACCTGAAGGTCCAACCCCAGTTACTTACTTCCTCTACTGAGGCTCCATTTCCTAAAGGTTCCACAACTTTCCTAAACACCACCTCAGTTTGGAGACCTGGGGTTCAAACACATTTCATATCCAAATCATAGCATAGAGCTCATTTAGATAGGAATCACACTGGCTACTTGATTAAAAGTGAGGTGTTATTTTTAAACATTATAGAGTATGTTGTGACTATTTTCAGGTCAACACAGCATCATCAATTACAAAGGGACACTCTAGTATATAATACTCATTGATTAGATTTAGTTTGATTGAGCCTAACACCACATTTTTGGAAACTGTTGTATATTCTGAAAGTGTACTTGGAAAAGGTACATTTCATCTTTTTAGTTGCTGTGAAAATTTGGAAGATTTGAATGAGTTATCATTTAATAACTCAAAATTTCTTGGTCAAGGATTGAGATTCGTGGATAATTAGATCACTAATTATCTACTTCTCATTTTCACTGATATACACAATTTCTATATTAGACAGTGTAACTGAATAGTGTCCAAAAAGGATGACACCATAAAGAACAGTCATAGTTGGATTAGGATTTAAAGAAACAGAACTATTGGTACTTGGGTGGTAGAGTAAATAAGTACTGCTTACATAAACCTGCATCTAAATTGTTGTCACTGTAGTACCTAAAACAAATTGTCATAAATTCAGTGACATACTGATAAAGGTCTTCATATGTTGTACTGGACTTGC
>PVHP010042003.1:0-15152 GCA_004024765.1 Zapus hudsonius
TGTATACACACACACACACACACACACACACACACACACACACACACACACACACATGCACACAAGTAAATAAATTTTAAAAACCAATTGTATTCTGAACAACAATGTTAAATCCTGGTCCTCTCACTCAGTTTTCTACTTAACACAAAATCACCATTGTAATGACTTATGTGCCTATTATTTAATATAGAGTCAATGTTCATAGATTATATAAAGCACCACCACGTCAATAAGTTCAAAATACAAATGTCCAGCAGATAACTATGGTAGCTCAAGGCCTTGGTCAATACAAAGATTCATGCAATTGAGTAATAAAATATATGACAAGAAATGTACGCAGTAATAAACACAGCCTTTTAAACGATTAAAAGTCAAAGCAAACTGGCTGACTGAATTCACTGTGATAACCAATTTTCCCGAGTGAACATTGTGTTTACATGGCACATTGTTGTTGTTGCAGAACTTGGGAAACAAAGGTTATGATTTTTAGAATACTCAGCAATTTCCACTGCAACTAGTAATCTTTAAAATGTAATTTAAAATATTTTTATTTCTTTATTTACAGAGAGAGAGATAGAGAGAAGAGAGACAGACAGAGAGAATGGGCATACCAGGGCCTCCAACGGCTACAAACTAACTCCATATACATGCACCACTTTGTGCATCTGGCTTTACATGGGTACTGGGGAATCAAACCCAGGTTGTCAGGCTCTGCAGGCAAGCACCTAACCACTTAGCAACCTCACCAGCCCCTAAAGTGTAATTTTATGTAGTTTTCTATGGTCACTAAATATTTGATGAATGATGATTTTTGTAGGAAGGAATGAAAATAAGAAATATTTATTTAATTTATGCTTTATGTAATCCTACAAATCCCACATACTGGATACTCCTTAATTGCTTTTTAGTGGTGTCTTACTATGTAACCCTATCTAGCTTGATGCTCACTGTGTAGCCCAGGTTCGCCTTGAACTTCGGGTAATCCTCATGCCTCCACATTTCTGGGCTGGCATTACATCTATGTACCACTATACCCAGTTTTGTCCCTTAATCTCTGAGATTAGGAAATGATTTTCCACTCTTCATTTAATCAGAATGAGACTGATTATGTAGCATTCGTGACAACTGTCCATGTTTAAAATTACTGTCATTTATGATGACACAAAATTAATATGGATTTATAGGTGGAAACAAATCACCTACAGTTTAAAATCTGTGTATTTGTATCTTACATTTTGTTAACTAATTTTGGCACTGTGTTAATTTTCGTCATTCACTAGTGTTCTATTATTTCTTTATTGTGTTTCCCCTTCTTACCTACTCTTCATCTGTGCACACTAATTATATATTCTCTTAATTATATTATGTATACATAACATTATCCTATACATTGATTTAGTAGAACTCAACCATTCTAGCTAAACCATATTCTCTAAAATATACTCATCCTTTGAAGAATAATATTTTTGTAAGATATGAAAATAAGATCCATAACTTGGCAAAATCTATTTTAAGAATTTTTAAAAAAAGAAATTAAGTTTCAAAAGTGCTGAGATGTTAAGTAATGAATAAAATAAAGGAATTAATAATTCATTAATGTATTAATAAATATTTCAGTGCTTAATGGAGTTCCTGGCTAATGCACATTAATATCTTAGTGTGTGGAATTCTTTGAATGCTTCATATATTTCAGTTGAATGTATTTAGTATTGTCCATGAGTCCATAGATAAAATGTTTGACAAAAGTCACTAATAAATTTGGAAAGAACAGCTTGAGAAGTTTTGATAAATGAATGTTAGCAGTTAAAGACACTTAAAGGCAAAGCTATGAATCTATCACCCTAAATCTGACTTGCTTGAACTGATCAGGCCTCTTCACCTTGAGAGAGAGGGCCAAGGGGACCAGACCACCATTGAGATCCACTGCTGTACCACGGAGGTTGTAGCAATTCCCTTACATGCTTCTGGAATGTCTTTAGGAGAATGCTCCTAAGTTGGTTTAGTTTCAGCATTTCAACATGAACTCTCTGAGATTTCCTTTGTTTCTGTGTTTGCTTTGAGACAGAGTCTCACCACACAGCCCAGGCTGGCTTTGCACTCACAATTCTCCTGCCTCTGCTTTCTGAGGACTGAGACTACATACAGCACACTACCCCAGGAGCCAGTTCACCAGATGCCCACCTTCCTAGCCTGACTCTCGCTGGGGGTGGGTGTATGCCTTGGCTGTGCCAATCACCTGAAACTGCTCCACAGTTCCTCACAGTGACACTGACCTTAGCAATCCCGAGTTCCCAGGGGTTAGCAGGGGCATCAGAGGTAATAATGATGTCTCAGGTCTGGTGGCTGATACCCACCCAGAAGGACGATTGCTTTGGCTAGTGCTGACCCATGAGGATTTGAATCAGGTGAGGTCCAGTGGAAGCAACTTGATTCACTGGCTCATCATCTATGGAGGACAGTGTGTGCCACTTGCTAAGGAGCCTGTAAGCCTAGGACCCAGCTTCTTAGACTGTGGGTCACAACCCCATAATTGTAAAGGTTGGCTGAACACACAACAACCAAAAAAATAATTCAAAGTCAAACATGCCATGAATTAGAGATGCTCTGGCAGCACTCGCTCGTGTTGCATCCCATGACTTCACTGCAGCCCTGGTTCTGAACACGAAATGTGAGCACTTTGCAAGGTACGTGCCTTCACCCCACGCATTTCCAGCAAACCCTACCTGAACCACCTTCACTCAGATTTCAGAATATTGTGTTATGAATGGAAGTGTTTTTACTGCATATACAAAAACATTATGGCTTAGTTACAGAAGAAAAGACTTAATGTTTTCCTAACCATCATTCGTCAGAATGTAAGTATCAAAAGAGTATATCTTTGCATTGTACTGTGTCAGAATGTCTGATTTTCAAAAATGCTAACATGAGTTATAAAAAATCATAAAAAAATCATTCAATGAATTTTGGCTTAGAATTAAAACAGAATTTCTGAAGATTTCTGAAATGAACCTAAACATACTTCTGACATGTTGTAGTATGTACTTATGTGGAGTGGCATTGATGATTATAATATCAAAATATTGATGAACTCAGAAAACATTGAAGATGCTCTACATCACTTAGTATCAAATATTCAACCAAGATTTAATTCTTTATGCGAAATAAACAAGCACACTACCTCATTAGTATGCAAATTATCCTTCATGCTTAATACATGGTAAAAATATATGTATACCAAAGGATTGCTCCAAAATAAATTTCTTAATGAGTGATTATCAGTAAATATTTGATTAGTATACCTATCTTATATACCTATGCACCCATGGTCATGTAGAAATTTTTTGAGAGAAAATTGGTCATGAGTAGCAAACTTAAGAAGGCCTGCTCTAGGCCATAGGCTGTCTTGGTTTTAAGAGTGCACATTATTCAAAATGCATATTTAGAAAGGCTGAAGTCCCCAAGGCATGGTGGCTATTAAGGCAAGCTTTGTTGTTTATATCCAGTACACTTCTATTAACATCATAACTACCCTTGATATGCTTCGAAGGCCTTCTGGGAGTACAGCTATGAATGCCTCCCAACCCTCTCCTCTGTGGTCCACAGACAATTGTTTGTGAGGGCAAGAATATTGTATTCTATTCATCTATGTATTCCCAGAGCACAGCATGTGGTCACAGTTAAAAAAACACAAAATTATCCCTCACAATTTGCATAGTGTTCGTTCTGTTTCCTACCTATTTCACACAATTGAGTGGGCTCCACTCATTATTCCCACAGTTCAGCTTAAAGATCATTTCCTTAACAATACCTTTTCTGATATCAATGTCAAGGTCTTCTTCCTTATTATGAGTTCAGAGAACGCCTTAGGTTTCCTCTTCATAGCACTTCCCATTCCTCTGTCCATGTAGTATTTGTGTCCTGTATTAGACACTAAGCTCCATGAGGGTTCGACCTGTGACTTCTCTCCTCTATGGTGCTGTAGACCACCAGTACCCAGTGCAAACACAATAAACATTTCTGGAATAAATGACTTTTGATCAACATCATTTGTGAGACTGATCTTTCTCTCTAATCCTCTGCTGTCTACATAACTACATCCAGGCAAAACTGGTGTGATTTTAGTAGGAAAAAAATACATACCTACAAGTTTTGGATGGGTGTCATAACTTTCTTTTTGCCATTAACTGGTTGGACACAGTCTAGGTGGATAGATGTCAAGGGGCAGGAGCGTGCAGGAGAGCTCATCTGAGTTCCTATACTTCTCCAGGGCTTTCCACTCCTAGAAACGTCTATTAGCCTTGTTCCCTAGGGCTTTGTAGAGAAACCTGTCATAACTTAAGCAACCCACTAGAGGGGGCCATGGCACGCTGTCTCACCTGGGCTACACCTATAGGCTATTAGGGTCAGGTGGATCTAGGGTCCTCCTGGGCCAATTTATCCCGGCTTCATAAACCAAAAAAACAGAGTTGTCTGTAGAAACCAGGATGAGAACCCAGGGCTCTTGGTCTCTCCTCAGGGCTCTTCAGGAAGCAATCTCCTCCTGTCCTCCTCCAAACCTTAGAGAAGTCTTACAGTATAGACAGATATAGATCGATTGTGACAAGGCTGATGAACTCACCCAGAATTCCCTGGACCATCAATGTCATCATGAAAGTTTATTTATTAATGGTCCGTATGTAAGCATGTGGGCTGGAGTGAATGGAAGTTGTGCCAGGCTCCAGAACTTGTGGAAAACAAGATGTAGCCCACAGTGATGGCTCTTGTCTTTTGTCATTCAAGCAAGCTTTCCCCATTGTTCCTTTTGCAGTAATTACCCTCCTTCCCTCCCTGCCACTCACAGAGTATTAGAGAGTGTTAGTCCAGTAACAGGGCTGACTAATCATAGCTCTCCATTCCTCTGACACCGTGATGTTTTAGGGGTGTGTATGACCTGTAGGTGGGTCAGTCAGAGGCCTTGCTTGGGACTCCTGAGCTTATAACAGGAGAAACAACTGTCCTGTCATAGGGGTCAAAGTCATAAGGATATGAAACAGGACAATGGTCATCTTGCTAATCAAACAGAAACATCTTTGCTGCTGTTGTTTTGAGACAGGGTCTCATGTAGTCCAGGCTGTAGCTAAGTATGACCTTCAACTCCTGATCCTCCTGCCCCACTTCCAAAGTCTTGAATAACAGGTACATAATGCCCAACTGAAAAGTCTCGCTTAAAGTTCTAAGCATACACCCAGAGTCCCAGGTCTAATCCTCCCTCCTGGTTCCTACAGTTCCCTAAGTTGCCCTAAGTTTTTCCCCTAGTTAGAAAAGCATATCATTTTCTTTTTTCTTCAATGATAGTTTGAAATGGAGTTTTATCACTTACAATGAAAAGTTTTGCAAGGAACTCTAGAGACTATTAGAACCTATCATAAATAACTCCTGAATAAATAAATAAGCTGACTGTAGGTACTACGAGTGTGGGACATGGTCTCCTTTCTGACTGTGAATTTAGGGTGAAACAAAACTATGTCCCTGTCAGGCCCAGTGTCATGGGCTCAGTGTTTCCTGCCTGGTGTCTGACATTCAGTTCAGCCAGGAAGAGCCTGTTACTAGTGAGATGGAGAACACAGGGCATGCGTCCCGGTGACTTCTGCTTTGTCTACAATGCAAGGTGCACTCTGAAGCAGCCAGCAGCTTTGTCACCCAGCTTCCTGAGTGACAGGAGCCAGTGTGGCTCATCCACGTGGGCACTGCAGAGCATTTGTAGTGGAAACATCACACTTACCTTCACAAATAGTGTTGAAGTCTCACTTCTTATTAGGAGACACCCAAGTGAGTCATCTAACATCTCTGCTTATCAGGTAAAAATAAATTACATGAATATGGTCCTAAGATACCTTCTGGATTTAAAATTGCATTATTATCCAAGAACAACTCAAATCTATCTTTTAAGAACAGCACATTGATCTAATGGTTCTTGTACCCCAAAGAGATCATGTTTAAGCTCACTGTGTTTGCATCAGTTCTTGGAGCAAGCCAGGGGTGGTATTATTATTAAGTATCTTTCAAATAGAAATCTCTGCTTCTGGCATGAAGCACAACCTTGCCTGCCCTCCTCCTTGGCAAATGATTTGTTCTCCTTAGGGCTGAGTCTATGATTTGCCAAGGGAAGTGAATCCCTTCTTCTGTAATATCAATTACTGTGAAGCAGGAACGCGGTGCCCCAGGGGCTGGGAGGAAAGGTTTCCTCACATTCTCATCTCTGCCACCCAGGCTCCCTCTGACACATCCACCTCCCAGACTGTGGATTGCTGGGGTTGCTAGGAGACCAGGCTGCAGAATAAAAGAGGAAGCAGATACTTCCTGGGCCCCCCAATCTACGTGTAAGAGAGAAGTTAAAGTACAAGTGGAGGTGGGTGGAGCAGGAAAAGTAAGGAAAGAGGAGGGGAGGAAAGAGTTTTGGGGACAGCGTATGGACCAGAAGCAGGGGTGTAAGATGAACCTACCCAGAGTGAGCCTTCCATGAGGCTGTGCAGGTGGCAAAGATGCAGCAGGCTAAGTGTCCCCAAAAGATAAAAGTCCTTCCTAATGAGTACCAAATTTGCCTCAATAATTATTGGGAAGCCATTATGGGTTACAAACATCCTTTTGAATCTCTTTTGAGAAGAGAACTGGTTAATAGCCTAAACTGGTCTCAAACTCTGCATTCTCCTGCCTCAGTATTCCAAGAGCTGGGATTAATGGTGTGTACCACCACACCTAACTCTGGATTACAAATACCTTTACCACAGCCCTTGTCTTCTTCCGGTGCCACTCTGAAGGGGTCTCAAGAGATTCCTCTACATAGGGGGCCAGTTTTCTTCAGCCAATCCTGAGGCACCATTCCCTCTAATCTTTGACTCATAACCCAAACATGATGTGCTAAAATATCTAGCTAAAGAAGCAGAAACTGTCCATGAACTATACCTTTTATTTGTGTGTGTGTGTGTGTGTGTGTGTGTGTGTGTGTGTGTGTGTACATGCATGTAGACGCCAGGGTCAAGATGTCAGATGTTTTCCTTGGCTGCCCTCCACCTTGTTCTTTGAGACAGGGTTTCTAGGTTAACCTAGAGCTCACTGATTGCTGTAGGTTAACTGCTGAGTGAGCCACAGGAATACCCTGTCTCCTGTATTCCTGTTGGAATTTCAAATACATTACTGAGCCATGTTCTCAGCCCCACACACCTCATCTTGATAGGAAAAAGCCACTGTCTTTTTTTCCCCCTGATCTTCAATTGTGCAGTGCTTCTGTGAAGCTGAAGGTAGTATGGCCTGTCCCAGAAGTCACTGCACTTGGCGATGCCAACGCAGCCCTCAGGGGAATCTTCAGTTCACGTAGCCTCACCTGCTGACCTGCATAAAGCTGCCTGGTGGTAGCCACACTTGCCCCTCATGGTGGCACCTGGTGGCAGTCATGCTTGTCCCCCATCGCAGTAGCCTCCAAGGCCACATAGTGGCAGCAAGCTCAACATTAGGAAAAATCACACACTTAACAACTGACTTATTTCCTGATGTGGTGGTTGGGTCTGATATCATCTGGAGTAGGGAGCTTCCAGGAATGCTGTCTCTAGCAACTTTGCTGGGCAGACACTGGGGCACAGATCTTTCAGTCAGAAAAGAAAACAAAGCAAAATGAAAGAAAAAGCAATGTGCAGCGTCAGACCTCTGAGTGGTCAAATCACAAGGGAGAGAAAGGAGATCTGTATTACTTACCCAACTGCTCTAAACACTCACACCATGGCTCTCAGACAAATTGGTAATTCAAAGGACCCTTGGCAGGGTGGGAGGGCTGTGTCTGGTCCAAGTTTCTGCCTCTCATGAAGATCATATCTGAAACGTCAGCACGGGTGAAACTCTCTAGAATGGAGCCACAAAACATGCTTTGGTAAGTGGTTGAGAGTCATGACCTTCAAGCAGTGGATCAGCTCTGAAGACAGCTTGACTGATGTCCGGGAGTGTGGTAGGGGAAGAGGAGTTTGTCTTTCCAGCAGGGATTCTCGCCCACGCTAGTGGGGGTAGGTGACCTTCTATAAGCCTTAGACTAAGTATGGTTATCTTAGGGATGCAAAATATGCATAATCATTCACGATACTGTTTTGTACTTATTATATACGTGCAAGGAGAGAGAGAGAGAGAGAGAGAGAGAGAGAGAGAGAGAGAGAGAGAGAGAGAGAGAGAGAGAGAATTGAAGTGGGTGCCCAAGGGCCTCTGGCCACTGCCACCCAATCCAAGTGCACAGGCCACTCTGTGCAATCTGGCTTTACACGAATGCTGGGGAATCGAATCCGTGCCTTCAGGCCTTGAAGCAATCACCCTTAACCACTGAGCAATCTCTCTGGCCCCACATGATGCTGTTTTTATTGCAAAATTTCAAGAATACTTAAAGAAGTACTCCTATATATTCTTTATGAAGGCTCACCAAATAATGTTTTCTGTATTTGCATTATTATTATTCTTTCTTTAGTGCATACACACATTTTGTGCCTTTAGCTTATATATAATCTCATATATATTTATATGTGTGTGTATGTATGTATATATGTATGTATATCTCATATCTTTAGGCAGTGCTATATGTAAGTTACCTGAAGAGAAAAATAGCCTCACTCTCTCAAATTTTCTGACCATAACACTCAGTTAAATCTAATTCCATTGCCTCCCTCCTCCTGATCCTCTCACCTAGATTGACAGTTTCTGTTTAGGTCAAACAAGTTTATGCTTGTGTTTAGTGTTCCCACTGGAGGAAAAGCTGTATACATTCCCCCTCTCAGCAAGAGGAGAGCTACTCTGCCCTACACTGTCTGCCTCTTGATTTTCCCCACGAGGAGACAGAAGCAGTGAGTGTGTCAGATGACCCTTGTGGAGTCCTGGGCAAATCGGACAGTATCCAGGATATTGGATACTGTTTGCACTTGCAGTGATAGTGTTTGCATTTACAGTGATAGTGTTTGCACTTACAGGGTTGATTTTTCTGTGCCAGTTCCAGATGAGAGAGCTGTGTGGCACTGTCTTTCCTGTTCTGGGTGCCATCTAGCAGCTGCATAAGGAACGTCATGAACAGGGTACCTGGCTCTTGCTCGGTCTTCAGTCTCTTCTTGATCATTTGACTCCATGTGTGAGTCTTCTTTTCATAGAAAGGGTTGTTGTAAAGTCCCGTTCTGCCCACCTCATTCTCACCACCGTCTTCCCACTGTCCCACACCACATCCTCACACACACTCCTGTCTCACATTGCGTCCTCACACACCCCACCATCCTACACTGTGTCCTCTCACAACCCACTGTCCCCTACTATCCCCACCCCATACAGTTCACATATGTGAGCATCACCACTACAGTTCTCAGTGGTTCTTGTCCATCTTCTGTGTTTCTGGCTTATGTCCTTGAGCACTTTGGCATGACTTCTGCTGCCATGGGTTTATAATCTAGCAGAGAAAAATTCATGAAGCAAGTAATTTTGCTTGAGATGTGAGAATCTGGAAGAATAGGTACTTGTGGGCCCCCACTGTCATGCTATCGAGCCTCCTACAGGTCAGAGAAATTCTCCTTGGGAAAGGGGTGCTTAGATTGAGGTCTGAAGAAAGGGTGGGTGGCAGTTAGGAAGCTGGGGTTTGGGACACGAGTTGAGGAATACTCCTATGAGTGAGGCCTAGTGAGGAGTCACACTGTCGAGGGTCAGTGCTCAATGAGGAGACAATGGTTCACTGCTCACACCAGCAAGCCAGCTGGCACATGGCCATGTAGGAGATGATCCTGTCTCCCTCTTCTGAGCAAGGTACATTTTAGCACCCGTTATGTTAGTCAGCTTTTGGTCGTTGTGTCAAAATATCTGAGAGAAACAATTTAAAATGAGTAGATTTTCTTTGGCTCACAGTTTGAGTCCATGGTCATGTGGTATCAAGTTAGGGGGTGTGTGATGGAGTAAAAGTATTGCCTAATGGTAATCAGGAGGGAGGGAGGGAAGGAGGGAGAGAGAGAGAGAGAGAGAGAGAGAGAGAGAGAGAGAGAGAGAGAGAGAGAGAGAGAGAGAGAGAGACCAGATACCCAATACCCGTTCAAGGCCACAACCCTAACGACATAACCTCCTTCTCATTGGTCTGTATCTCTTGAGCTTCCACCACCTCCTAACAACCCCACCCTGGGGACCAGGCTTACAACATGCAAGCCTTTGGGAGAGAGGACACGTGCAAATGTTTAACACTCTTCTTATCAACTCAGGTACTGCCTCTCGAAAATGACATTCCCTTAGCACCAGCAGACTCACAGCAGCTGTAAAGATTATCATGAAAGATACTCAAGCATTTTTCTTGGAGCTAATGGGGCACCCATCAAGGTGGGAACGTAAACATGTCCTGTATTCATCTAGAGAGCAACAAGAAAAAAGTGTTTTACTTCACTTTATTGTGAGAACTCAACCTATCAGCTATGTTGTGCTTACATCACTGAGTCTGTGACAACCCCTCACTTTGTTCTATATTATCCCTTTTCAAATGCCAGGTGAAACTGTTACATGTGTACTGAAAAGATAATGTCAACTGTTCAAAATTCAGCGAGGCTTGCAGTTCCCAGTATAATGAGGTAGCTGACATGGACTGACTGTTGTCTATGTCCTCACTGTCATCTTGACTGGATTTGGAATCACCTAGGGACACACCTTTGAGTATACCTCTGAGAGTGTTTCCAGAGAGGCTTAACTGAGGAAGGAAAGAAGACCCACCTTGTATGCGTGTGGCATCATCCCAATGGCTGAGGTCCTGGACTGAATAACAATGAAAAAAATCCAACAATAAATGCTGGTGAGGATGCAGGGAAAAAGGAACCCTCATTCACTGCTGGTGGGATTACAAACTGGTATAACCACTGTGGAAAGCAGTGTGGAGGCTCCTGAATAGGATGGATATAGAGCTACCAATGGACCCAGCTATCCCTCTACTAGGCATCTACCCTCAAGATTTCATGCCTCAGCACAGAGACATTTACTCAACCATGTTTATAGTAGCTCAATTCATAATAGCTAAGAATTGGAATCAACCCAAATGCCAATCACTGGATTAATGCATATCAAAGTTGTGGTACATTTACATGATGGAATTCTACTCAGCTGAAAGGAAAAATGACATAATGAAATTTAAAGAAAAGTGGACAGACTTGGAGCAGATTTTACTTAGCAAACTCACACAAGAACAAAGAGACAAATGCTGCATACTTTCCCTCATATGCGGTTCCTAACCAGGCTAAGCTTAAACTCTAAGCAAACCTGACAGGTGAACTGAGAGACTATAAAAGGGGATGAAAGGAATGGGGGGGGGATAAGAGGGTGGGAGACTCATACAATAAGCTAAACCAATAATGAAACAATACCATAAATTTCTTACTTTCATACAATAAGCTCCTGAGGAAGCTGGGGGCATTGCTAGGTAAGAGGGGCCATGAATAGAATGGGATTAAGTCTAGCTCCATGAAAATTTGATCAGGCCTGCAACTCCCTGTCCCAGTCATTGGCTCCTTCCCACACTGAGCTGTTGATCAAAGAGACCCATGAAATCCCCAGAACAAGACAGGCTTTTGTCAAATCTCTTGAATACCCACCCCAGGCTAAAGGTAAGACCCTATTGTTAAGAAACCACAGAATATCCTCTCACCACACTGAGAGACCCTGCGAGATCCAGAATGGTAACCAGCTCCCAAATGGTAGCATGTGTAGCACTGGAAGGTGTTGCATTAGCTGCCAGGGGAAATTGGTCAGTGATAGTTGGAGAAAGCAGAGACCACTGATATACAATACAGACTGATGACACAAGAACAATGAGCACACAGCTATATGGAAGAGACCAGCAAGTCAAGAAGTTCTCATCTGTGCAATAATGGCACTAAACCGAGAAGGATAGTCAACAGCTTACTGATTGGCTTAGAGATCCGCTTAGCGACAAGGAACCCTTAACTGGAACTGGGATCCATGGCAAAATCCTATGGGGACCAAGAACCTGGGGAAATTCCCACTACCAGAGAGCTACAGAGAGGTTACACCCATTAGAATCTTGCCAAAATAGCAATGCTTGTCTCATTTAACCTACACTGATCTCACTCTCCAATGGAGATTCTGTTTGTATTTTTCAGAAGGCAGTGAGAGAGCTGTGTTCAACCCAATTCCACAAACAAGCCATGGGATGATGGCTAACATCCTGGCAAGAGATGAACCAACTCTGGCCTATCATCTAGGCCCCAAATGAAGCCTAGGAGAAAGTGGAAAGATAAACAAAAGACCTATTGACACAGCAAGTCAGATAACCCAGGAAAGGTCAATGGAGACAGATATCAGCAATACCCAACACTACCCAAAGCAGAAATCTAGAGACACTTTAGATTTCAATAATAAAGCAGACGTAAAACTCACCCACCATGACTCAGGGAACTGATCAAAAGAGGGGGTGGAAAGATTGTAAGAGCCATGGTGGGGAGAATATCCAGAGACATTGCCCCCCTCAGCAGCAACACACAAAGTGGGGTGGGGGGGGACTGGCTTCCTCTAGAGCAATTCATAACCCCCTACCCCATGGACTGATCCAGTATGTCCCCCCCAGGAGGATCCCCAGTGGATTGGGGACAGGGAGGAGGGAAATGGGGTACCATCATAAGATTTGCTCATACAATGTATCTAATCATGGATAATAAAGACAATTTTTAAAAAAGGAACAAGTGTGCTGAGCACCACCAGCTTTCATCAGTTGGCCCTGATGCTTTGGGCCTATGGTGGCACATCATGGCAGGTGCCCATGGTGGTGAGGAAATGAAAGGGAGGAGGAAGAGTCTAGGGTTCCATAATCCCCTTCAAGTGCACACCCTCAATGACTAAATGACTTCTCACTAGGTGGTATTTTTTAAAGGTTCTTCCACCTCCCTAAGTAAACCAAGCTGGGGACTACATATGGGCCTTTGGGGACATTCCACCTATTACATTCATTGTCATGTCCCTGTAACGTGAAGGGTAAACACACAAGGAATAGCCACAATTACAGTTGTAACTCCAGCACCAATTATGATGGTTAAGTTCTGTTGTCAACTTGATCTGATTAGGAAGTGAGAGGCATGCCTCCTGGGTATGTCTCTGAGGGTGTTCTCAGGAATAGCTGAGGGAGGAAGTCCTTCCTCCTGACTGGGTAGTGACATATATATATATATATATTATATATATTATATATATAATATATATAATATATATAATATATATATTATATATATAATTTATTCATTTTTAAGGAGAGAGAGAGAGAGAGAGAGAGAGAGAGAGGGAATGCACCAGGGCCACCATCTTGTGGGTCTGGCTTATGTGGGTACTGGGAATTGAACCCAGGGCCTTAGGCACCAGAGGCAAGTGCCTTAACCACTAAGCCATCTCTCCAGCCCTGTGACCTATATTTAAAGAAGCCCAAAGAGAAAACTCATTACCCTCTTTTGCCTAGCTGCCTATGCAACTCACTCATGCATGTATCTAGCCTGCTTTGGTTCTCCTCATATACAAGGTTCCAAGTTTTATCAGCCTTCCAACATGGACTGAAGACCAGTGGCTCTCTAGGATTCTTCTAGGCCATCAGGGCCAGGCTGGGACTACCAAGCCACTTCGGAGGCCCTCAGCCTTGTGGACTGAGTAACGACCATGTTCCTCAGTGCTAAAGACTGCAGCCAGCTATTACTGGACTTCTCAGCTTGTATCCTGTATGTTTATCCTAGAATTCCTCTTTGTAATACATATTCATTCTATAGATCCTATTCTTCCAGGGAAGCCTGGCTAATACAGCAATCCTACTTTCCAGAATGCAAAGATGAAAGTATTCTATTGCTTCATCAAACTCAGCTCTCTTCAGAAGTTCCTCCCCTCCTCCTTCCCTTATGCCTCAAAAATAAATGAGCTGAGACGTATGACTCATCTCCCCTGGTCTCTATGTGATCTTCACATCTAATGTTTAACCCTATTCCCTGAGGAGTCAGGTGTCCCTTCCAAACAGATTTGATGAAACAGCAGGAGGTTTTCAGGGAAATAAAAAAAGTCTCATCGCTGGCAGTACGAACAAAGATTCAACCTTCAGTTTTTCAGATGTAGGCGGATTCTGTCCACACAGATACCATTTAAAATTTAATTTTAAATCCTTTGAGCGCTTCAAAAGAAGATATTTAATGAACTGTGGGACTTGATGACAATTTTAATTATTCACGGTGTCCTATTCTTAGTAAAATGAGCCATGCTTCTAAAGAGGAAGGGGGAAAATACCAATAAAGACCCTGCCTTGGTTTTCATAACCATTCCAAGGAGGAATTGGAGTCACAGAAGGGGGCCAATGCTCCTTGATCACTGTCACTTAGCCATCAGGTGATGAAGTTAGGATTGGAGTTCAGATGTGTTTGACCTTTTTTCTTTCTGTTCCTCTACATGGAATTTTGACATCATCACTGCTGGGGAATCTCATCCAATGATCCACATACCTCTGCCTCCAGAGTGCTGGGATTAAAGGCATGTGCCATCACACCTGGCAATTTTTAACACATATTTTTTTGGAATGTCCTAGGCCACACATCTTTCCCTATGGTTACTTTACTCTCTGCTTACTAGAATATCATTCAGGAGAATAGAGAAAGAAATTTTGGAGACATTTCATTTTTAAGAAAGCATGAAGTAGAAGCTCCTATGCAGAGCTGGAGCACCACTTTAGTCTCTGATGGGATAGCATTCCACTTTGTAGCTCAAATTCACGCACCAACTGCTGTGGGTTCTTTGCTCATTTTGATTTGCCTGAATAGACCTTTCTATTGTCTGAAGGTAAACATTCACATGGGGACTGACATCATTTGGCACTGCATTTTGTATTTCAAAGTCTTATGGCCCTCTGTTTGACTGAGAAACAGTTTGATAAACCTGGAAGTCTTTACTGTCTCCATACTCTCAGCTGAAGATTTCTGTAACCTATTTATATAACCTCACTGCTACTGAGACATCAGAGCTTGGTGGGAATCCTTCAAGGCCTGGTTGATTAGGGCAGCATTCCAAGCACCTTAGGAAGAAAGTTATCAGTAGAATTTAGACTCTTGAGCACAAATCCCTCCCAATTTGGAGGTGATATCTGTTTGCAGCCTGATACCCTGATA
>PVHP010042004.1:0-15154 GCA_004024765.1 Zapus hudsonius
CCTCCTCCTCCTTCTTCTTCTTCTTCTTCTTCTTCCCTTTCCTTCTCTCCCTCTCTTTCTCTCTCCCTCTCTAATGAAGTTTTTTGAAGAGAATGAAATGGTTCTCAGGGGTAAAAATCTATAGCCCTAAAGAATCAGTATAGATTTTAAACAGAAAAAAAGAAACATCTTTGGGAAGTTATTAAATTCAATAAGGGAAATCCTGCTAGGGGTTGGTTGCAAAGAAATTGACTAAAAGTTGTATTCATTTGGGGATCTGGGCATTTCTTAGCAGAAAGAAAGGGAGGGTTCTGGGAGTAAGGATGAAGAGACAATAACTCTAAAGGGCATTGAGCCAGCCCCTTGGCAATGGTCCTGTTTATAGACAGTGCTCCAACCTCAGGCTGCTGAAGGGGAAAAGACCTTGACTAGCCCCCATTCATGTCTCCTGACCCAACTCCCATAGAGACAACACGGTGAAGACATCCAGGGAACTGAACGAGAATTCATGGATTTTAATTGTCCACTCTCTTTAACCCTTTCCTTTAGTTACTTTCACCTGGACATTCCAGCCTCTTCCACTGGCTTTCTAGAAAAATCTTAACTAGGGTCAGACTCCTAGGGTGAGCCCTGGTGTGTTCTCAAGGTCCCTTACTGATCAGGCTGCTGATTTCTATGGTCCCGCAGTACACTTCCAGGCTTAAATGGGATGGCAGATTTATTCCTCTAATTTGGGAGGCCTTCGGCATCACACTGAAGGATGAACCTACGGAGCACTTTCAGCCTTCTTGGAATCCCATTAGCATGTTGATTGCTTTGAAATGGCGTGTTCCAACACCACTGCCTTCACGTACCGCATCACACATGCACCATTATGAAAGAAGGTTTAGAAGAACTCAGCAAGCATTTATTAAAACCGAGCATTTAGTGCACATTCTTGAGAAATGAGCTTTATGGAATGCGAATGAACCAATATAACTTAGTGTGACAGATAGGAGAAGATTCCTATTTCTTCTGAAAATGATGGTAGACAAAATAGTTGTTCTTTTAATTCCTGTCCATGAAGCTGCATACGATGATTGGCATTCATGTTGGGGAGGTGAAGACTGGCGGAGTTCATTGATAATCTCCCATGGAGATTCTGAGCATAATGGTACATCAGATGCTGTGCCCAGAGGAATGAGCAGGTGATCAAACTCCCCAAGGCTGTATGTTCCCAGGTCTCCTTCCAGACTGTGAAGTGGAGGTATCTTTGTATCCATGGAGTTTCTAAGTACAGGCTGTGGTTATGAATGTATATTCATGACGATAAAGATTTCTTTAAGCTGTGTGTGGTGGTGCATGCCTTTAGTCCCAGCACTGGGGAGGCAGAGGTAGGAGGATCGCCATGAGTTTGAGGCCAGCCTGAGACTACATAGTGAATTCCAGGTCAGCCTGGGCTAGAGTGAGACCCTACCTCGAAAAACCAACAACAACAACAAAAAAAGATTTTCTTGATTTATTCACAGAATTTCCAGGGAGCAAATCTTTGTGTCTTGACTTCCCTACCACTGATTTTCTTCTTATGTACATTCTCTCCTCCTTGGAAGAACTCAGGAAGCGTTTATTAAGACTGAGAAATTATTGCACATTGAAAAAGAGAACATATAATAGTGTGACAAAACTGAGCATGAAGACAGTTTACCAAGTCATGATGAAAGGAAGCAAGTACATCTTATTGATGAAAACAATCTTTAAAAATCTATTTAGCTCTAACTTGGCCTCTCCCCAAAAACATCTTGATTGTCAGTTTTCCAAGGCAATAGCCACTAAATAATAACTTTGTTCATGAAAACAAAAACCTTACCACTAAGGGCTGAAGAGATGGCTTAGCGGTTAATGCGTTTGCCTGCAACACAGAAGAACCTGAGTTCAATTCTCCAGTGCCCATGTAAAGCCCATTCTCTCTCTCTTTCTCTCTCTCTCTCTGCCTCTCTCTCTCAAATAAATAAATATTTTTAAAAAATTTTTAAAAATCTTACCACTTAGTCAAAAGACAAGAGAAACAAACACTCGGAGTCATTAAACAATGCCTTTGCACAGTTTTTGTTTGTGGGGTAAGGGAATTATCTTCCAAAGCTCAGAAATGGAAAATCTCCAGGGATTTAGGAGGAATGGCTGCTAGCCTAGTTTTGCAAGTAGAAGGGAAAGTTGGGTGTAATCTGTAGGGATTTCCCTAAAATTGTCAAATAAAGCAAAATTCATCTTCACCCTGCCATGACTAAAAGCTTGCTAAGCACATAGAAGTGACTACTTAAAATATCTTATGGCAAAAAAAAAATCCTTCTAAATTTGGAGAATCATAAATTGTCCTATTTTATGCTGAATCCTCCCTGCAAGTTTTCTGAAGAGCCTTGAGTGATCATCTTTTACAACAGTGAATCTCAATGTTGGCATGTTGGCAGAGGAGTGCTGTCTTATGCATGTGCATGTCTCCAGCATGCAGAGCCTGTCTTATGCATTGTGCGTGTCTCCAGCATGCAGAGCCTGTCTTATGCATTGTGCATGTCCAGCAGCATGCAGAGCCTGTCTTATGCATTGTGCATGTCTTCAGCGTGCAGAGCCTGTCTTATGCATTGTGCATGTCTCCAGCATGCAGAGCCTGTCTTATGCATTGTGCGTGTCTCCAGCGTGCAGAGCCTGTCTTATGCATTGTGCGTGTCTCCAGCGTGCAGAGCCTGTCTTATGCATTGTGCGTGTCTCCAGCGTGCAGAGCCTGTCTTATGCATTGTGCGTGTCTCCAGCGTGCAGAGCCTCTATTTAATAAAAGTCAGCAAACCCCCAACCCCCAACTCCACGTTTGTAATCAACTGTGCCTCCAAACATGGCTAAATGTCCCCTCAGCCATGGTTGAGAAGCTGTGGTCCAGAAAGGAGTTGAGTTAGTCTCCAGAGGCTTGTTCTCCTTGCTGACATGGTGCATCAGTGACTCTGGTCGGTGTGAAGGAACACCTGTCCAGAAGCAACTTAAAGAAGGAAAGGGCTTAATTAGGCGTACAGTTCTAGACAGATAAAAATTATGTTTCAGCCGGGCGTGGTGGCGCACGCCTTTAATCCCAGCACTCAGGAGGCAGAGGTAGGAGGATCGCCGTGAGTTCAAGGCCACCCTGAGACTACAGAGTGAATTCCAGGTCAGCCTGGACTAGAGCAAGACCCTACCTCGAAAAACCAAAAGAAACATTGTTTCATTGTCTGGGGGTCCACAAATTGCCTTTGTCCTTTTATCTAATCTTAAGGTACCAAGTGAGTCATCATGATGGACATAAGGTCTAGTGACTCTGGCCTTTAAGAAGCCTAAAGGTAATGTCACGATTGCAAAATATAAATAGTGTGTTTCTCATAACTTTATTCACTGTCGTAAGTAAATCAAAATCTTCAGGTGGATCACACTTTAATTACCTCGTATTCTAGTTGTTTCTACCGCCCTTTCTCCTACACTTCCTCCCACATCACTAAAATGCTTGCGAGAGGTGGACTTGTACAGTCGCCCATACTGTGAGTGGTCTGAATACTCAGGGTTGTCGTTACAGATCTTCAGGGGAAGTGAGTTTTAAACCCCCCTGGGAATGCAAGCCTGTCTCTAATGATGCTGATGCAGGCGAAGACAAAGTGCTCATGTCTAGGGAAGTGGTGGCAGAACGAAAGATTTATGGAAGAAATATCTAAAATTCTTTGCACGTCTTTTGCCAGCAACCCTGTCTCAAGATGTGACAGCTTCTCTTCTCTTTCTCTTCTCCTCCTCTCCCCTTCCCCTCTCTCTGAAGGAAGATGGAGAGATCCATCTTCAGAAGCCCACACATGTACCCATGACTTCACCTTCTGAAAAGACTTTTGAATTCTGACTCAGTCTGCTCACTCCCCTTCCTGGAAATTTTAGCTATGCGGAACAGATGTCAAAGCAAGTGTCTTAAGTCTACAAACACATCAAATGACTAAAGCTGGTCCTTGATGCTCAGAACCGGGAGGCCATTGCAGTGACGGATGAGAACATCCCTCCTCCGCAATTTTATGGATCTATTTGGAAAGAATTAGGCCAACTCGGGTTATATGTCTTTCTAGCTGTTATATTACCATTATAACATAATTTGGCAGGCAGGTGGGCCCTTTTAGAAAGGACATAGAAAAGCATTCAGGGTAACTTGGTGATAATGTCTTCTTCTTTTTTTTAATTTTAAAGGTGTTCTTGAGTGGCCGTTTTGGACAAAGCTGGTTGTGGTGGCTATCGGCTTCACAGGAGGTCTGGTCTTCATGTATGTACAGTGTAAAGTGTATGTGCAGTTGTGGCGCAGGCTGAAGGCCTATAACCGTGTGATCTTTGTGCAAAATTGTCCAGACACCGCCAATAAACTGGAGAAAAACTTCTCATGTAATGTGAACACAGACACTAAGGATGCGGTGGTCATGCCAGTGCCCCAAACAGGTACCACCAGCTCACTGCCACCTGCAGAGGGTACCCCTCCTGAAGTCATACCTGTCTGATGGACCAGAATCACCTGAGGGTGTCTTCCTGGCCCTCAGCCACTAGAAGGAGAAATGACTCTGCAGAGATCCATCCTTTATTCATCTCCCTCCCCTACCGACTGGTTTTTCCTGACTTTGCTCAGAAAGGAAGTGAGGAGAAAACAGGAGATGACCAGGATCCTGTGGAACAGAGCCTCAAGTGGTGAAGTTTGGTTACAGAATGATCTGTTAATCTCTGGTCCAAGGAAGGCTTCGAGACCGTGAGGACAGACACACGGACACGTGATCCTCTTGGGAGAAGCAGGGAGGACGTTCTAGGATACAGTCCTCGGTGGCAATGCTTCTTTGTAGGGTCTTGTAATGTTACATAGCTCAACTGGAAATGACAGACGCCTTTGGTCATAAGCCTGAAAGTGTCTGCATTATTCCTAAATCACACTGGAAGAAAACTTGGAGGATGTGTTTTGACAGTTTGACAGCTGATTTTTCTGGCTTTCGTGGTTTAATTGACAGATGCATGTTTTTTAATGGATGCAATACACATTTGAAGATAAAGATATGGAATTGTGTTAAAAATCACACACACACACACACACACACACACACACACACACACACACAAATTTGGGGGTTTAATTAACTCTGTTAAACAATCACAGGAATTGAAACCAGCACTCAGGCCCTGTACTTCGTGTGGTCATGGTCCCTCTTAGACTGTACTGACCAACAGAAAGATAACGAATTACATATTCAGGCCACAAATGTAAATTTTATTATCTAGTAGCCCCATTAGGAAAAGTAAAAATGAATAAGTTAATTTTAATGAGGTTTTATGTAACACTATATAGAGAAGTTCTTTCATGCCATCAATGTAAAAAGATAATACATCTTTAAAAACAAAAATAACTGAGTCTTTAAAATCCAGCATTATTTCACAACTCACCTCCGTGTGCATTAAGTATTTTTGGATAGCACTGTCTCAGCATAACCTCTGCTTCATTTAACAGTTCTGGGTTTCAAAACAGCAACTTAATTCCATTATTTCAAAGTTTCGTTTAAAGTTTCGAATTTTACAAAGCACTAAATTTATCAAACGAAGCACCCTGGTTTGAATTAGATGAAGTTACGCTTTCTTGAAAGGGAGCAAAAACAATTATCTGTATTAACAGATAATTTATTGCATTAGCTTCTGTTAAGTAATTATGATAGGGAAATAATTTAATATTTTCATTACATACAAAGTGTACTTTTTTTAATCCATATGACATGGTAACTTAACAGGTGAATAGCTGGGACCAAGAATCTCAACCCTACTTTTGAAAGTTGCCAGTATTTCCCTTGCTCAGAATAAGAAGCAAAGATATTGAACAGGCTCTGTGGTCAGTAATAAATTGTGTTGTTGAGGTTGGCCAGTTGATTATTGTGTTCTTTACATGTTCATATAAACATGGTGTGAATGTTGCAGTGAGCAACATAATTATTAAAAACAGTGGCCTGTCCAAAAAAAAGATGTGCTCTTTTGAACAAAAGTGATGTTTTTGTTAGATGTCATTATTTATTATCACGAGAAAGCAGAGATGGCCAAGGACCAAGGCAGGGGCTTCACATTGCACAAACATGGAATCCCATTCGTGCACTTTGCAAGTATCCGTGTGCTCCTTCTCCACAGATTATCCAAGGAAAAGGGGAGGAAAAAAACATCTTTCCATAGGAAGAGAGACGGTATGGATATTGTAGTGATTGACACTGAATCCACGTAGTCCCGTTCCTAGAAATAAACAGTAAACTATGTCAATTTTTTGTGTGTGTGATGTGTATATTCGTGTACATATTCAAGAGAAATGTTAAGGAATGTCGATGTCAGTCAGGAAACAAAGTTTCAAATTCAACTTTTTTACAACTTGTATGGTCATGGAGTGACTACATAGGGAAAACAAAATGGAGATAACAGATGGGGACCAAAAATTCAGCACAAATAAGGACGTAAGTGACATTAAAAGTGAACCAGCTGGACCTTAGATTTTTGTATTAACATCTTCTTATGTTTCCATCCTGACAATTTAAGGGAAATATGAAAAAGAAAGCTTTGGATGATTTGTACCATGACACCAAACAAGGGGTTAACCTTGACTCAATTTTTCTGTTAACGTTCCTAAGGGTTTTGCTAATCCATTTTTCCTGTGGTTTAGCAATAGCAATTTGTGACTGCAAACATTTTTGGGGGGCAGGGGGGAAGTCTAGTCAATGCAAAGTAATGACTTATATTTCTTTGCTCTGAAAGGAAATGGATTATTTAGACTAACTACCATGGGAAATATTGTTCTTAAAGCAAAATAGGTGATTGCAGAGATCCTCTCACAGTGGTCGATGATTGACTGAAACCTCATTTTTTTTTTCACAAGGTGTGCTTTTTTTTTTCTAGAATGAAAAACAAAAGTCCGCTTTGCTACATTGTTGACAAAGACAACATGGTGTTTTTAAAACTATACCTAAATCCTCAAAATTACCTTTTATGGCCTCTGCCTTTATTCAAATGAAAATATATCAGAGCTCCTAATAGCTTAAATGTTGACATTGACTGTGCTGTTTGCTTATCTTTTAAACCCCTGAACTTCATTCTTAAGAATCCATTACAGAAAAGTTTTCATTAAAAAAGCTTTCCTGCAATGGATGCTTATGGTTCAAACAATCTGAAGTAACATGTATTTAACATCCAATGTTGGCACCATGTACAGGCTGGACACCTGTCATCCCAGCTCTCTATGGGGCACGAGAGCAGGAGTTCAAGTTCATCCTCTTCTATCTAGTGAGTTCAAGTTGGAGACTAGCAATGAAAACGATGGGCTGGGAGGCAATGCTTTGGGGTTTACTGATTTACTTCTGAAAGAGACAAAGTACATTACAGACTGTCAGTATCTTGAGGCACGTTTACTGGGCATGACAAAAAAAAGGAAATTGAAACAAAATACTGAACTGAGTATTTTTAAAAATATTTTATTTATTCATTTTCAAGCAGAGAGATAGAGATAGAGGGAGAACACCAGGGCCACCACCTTGTGGGTCTGGCTCACGTGGGCCCTGGGAAATTGAACCTGGGGCCTTAGGCACTGGAGGCAAGTGCCTCAACCGCTGAGCCATCTCTCCAGCCCTGAATATTTTTTTTTAAGTGGACTGTTAGAATCATGACACGAAGCTGTCATATTACAGCACCACAAACCAGGCATTGAAGACGTTAACGTGTATTAAGAACTGACATTTTCATTGTAAACAATTAACCATTAAACTGAGAAGGAATGAAATTGAAACTTTTTTTAAACATGAAGCCCAAATGACAGTTAAACTTGAAAGTACAAACGTCATTAACATCCCCCCCACACACACGCACAAATGGGTGAAAAAATAAAACCTGTGATCCCAACAACCTGGGAGACAGCAATGCAGAAATGAAGTCTTTCTCAAAAATGATTATGGAAGCTATCAATAAAAAGTAAAAAACAAGTCCCAGCATTAAATCTCTAAACCTCTTACAGCTGATCCTCAGCGTTTCTTTATTTTTCTTTTGCACAGGTTCCTTGGGGCCCGTCAAACGTAGATTCTTTTAGCACAATGACATCAATAAGAGAATCACAACACGCCCAGGTTGTCATGGTAACTCATTGATTCCATCTGTCAGATAGAGTCTACCTTGGCCTTGCCAATGGTTGTTTTGAAACAAAGGAGACTTAAAACTTAATATTTTACTTGTTGTACATCCTGCAAGGATTATGCGTTCATTAAGAAAAAACAAAACCCTTTTCTTCATTCAATCAGCTCGATGGTGCTATTTTACATATCAATTCAGCTGGAAGAAAGTGCTGTCACTGTGGGCAGCAGGGTTTCCTCCACATCTGAAGAACGCCCCTGTTGAAATTAGATACCACATTGAAACCGAGGAGAAAATATTATTTAAACTGTGTGATTTTTTGAGATTGGGCATTTGTACTTTTTTTTTTTTAGTTTTACCTAATTCTCTTTCATTAATAATTTACTGTTTGTGAATAACGTGTGCTTAAGACAAACTAAGGAAAATGATTATCTGTGAAACTTTGTATATTAAACAAATGCTCCAAATCTTGGTTGTCGTTTCTCGACTTTTCACCTAACATATTGGGATTTCTGTAGATTTCTACTTATGGCATTCAAAACCCTTGAATTTTTGTTTTAAGATTTGATAATGGGCCGGGTGTGGTGGTGCACGTCTTTAATCCCAGCACTAGGGAGGCAGAGGTAGGAGGATTGCTGTGAGTTCAAGGCCAGCCTGAGACTAGTGAGTTCCAGGTCATCCTGGGCTAGAATGAGACCCTACCTCGAAAAACCAAAAAAAAAAAAAAAAAAAAATTGATAATGGTCTGAGTTTTTACGTCTGAATAAACTTTTATTGTAGGTATACACTGACCAACCTTAGACACTGTAGAAAAGGGTCCATTAACGAAAGGAAAAAATATAGAGGCTTCTGTTACGGTCAGCTTTCTAGTTTCTGTGCAGAAAGAACCCAAACAAATGCGGCTTGTGGAGAAAAGGGTTTATTAGGCTTACAGACTCGGACTCGAGGGGAGACTCCATCCTGGCAGGGAAAACGATGGCATGAGCAGAGGGCTGGACATCACCTCTGCCACAGCACTGCAAACAGCGGCAGGAAGGTGTGCCAAACACTGGCAAGGGGAAGCTGGCTTATAACCCCATAAGCCCGCCCCCAACAACACAGCTTCATCGAGGTTGTAAAACACAAACTGCCATCAGCTGAGGATTGATCTATCAGAACACATTCATTTGTTTGTGGGGACACCTGGATCAAACCATGACAGCTTCCAAAACCCATTTCAATAAAGGATCAGAATGGGAGGGAAGTAGATGAAGATCTGGGAGAGGACTTGCCTAGCATGCTAAAGGACCTCAAAACTGAGGAAAATTCAAATATAATCTAGATTTTTCTCACCAGTAAGAACATAATGTAATGGGGTTTGAGGAGTTCAGTAAAGTCCTTGAACTCCAAACCCTGAGTTCGTGTTTGTTTTTTTACCAAAAACTTGGGATAAAACTAGACTAAGAAGGATAATTTATGAAACATTACATTTCTATTCAGGAATATCGGAAGGAGACAGGATGCAGAAACTGAGGAAGGAAAAATGGATACAGCCTTGTGGTCTGAGAAACAATGTTGGAAGTAAGCATGAGTAGGGATTTAAAGATGAAAGAAAAAGAGCATCCTACTATGACAGAGGCCCTACTATGTGGGAAGCAGGAGAGGGTAGAGAGCCCATGTGGGGGTAGGGGTCTCCCCTCATCTTCTCCTGGAAGTTCAGGAGAGATGAACAGCCAGCAAAGAGGCCTTGTCCACCTGGTAAGGATCTATGTATAACCTTATTGGTACTCAGGCTCAGGTGAGCCAGAGTGAAGGCTGCTGGTGCTGGGCTATGGGTGGGCTCACGAAGATGCCAGCCATGAAGCCAAGGTTTGAGGCTCATCTTAACGAACCACAATGCCAGGGTCAGGTTTAAATTCTAGGAAAGGGGTGCTCCCTCCCAGGAGGGGCTCAGGTTGTTCATGGAAAACAGATCTAGGGAACTCCTTTAGGCAAGAGAGAAGGAGAGGTGAGATCCTTCTCTGATCTCTAGTAAAGTGGAGATTACAATGCCAGACTTAAGGACATTTCTACCTTTGGGGCTCAGTCACTGTAAACTACCAAAAGGCTACCTGACTCCCTCTCATTAATAGTGTCTGTTTCTTCTCCTCAGAAAGCAAGTTGAGTGGATTTAGATGATTTTGTGGATAAAATACTTAAGAGAAATCTATTTCTCATAGTTTGGGTTGTAGTAAGCAAAATGCCCTGTTCCAAAGCTCTATTACCAGGATCTCCCTATAGCCTCCCATTCACACCCAGCTCCTTGTTTTCAGTGAATGAATCCAGACAAGACACACAGAACATGGAAGACATGTGGAGTTTATTACAGAACATAAGACAATCTCAAGGGTATAAGTTACTTTTGTTGTCATGGTCACCAAATACCTGACTTAAAAAGCAACATAAGAAAGAAGGGCTTATTTCACTCATGATTTGTGGATAATTTTAGCTTGTGATTTGGGGGTACAGCCCATCATTGTGGGGAAGACAGAGCCAGGGGAGCAGTATGCAGCTCGTGGCAGGAGTTCTGTCCCAGCAGAACAGAAAGCAAAGACAGGATAGGAAGTGGGGCCAGGCTATCCCAAGGTCAGCTCAAGTATCACTTCCTCTGTTAGGCCTTACCTCCCAAAGAGCCCACAATCTTGCAAACTGCACCACCCACTTGGACAAAGCATCCAAACACAAGAGCCTATGGGGGGACATTCTACATCCAAACAAGGGTGGCAAGGGTGTGCGTGAAGGGGAGAGGGTGAAAAGGTACTTCAGAAAAAGAAAAAATATATAAAAAAGTACTTTGGGCAAAGGTACCTTTTAGATTCAGGCCTGGGAATGAGAAGTATGTTAGCACCAGACTGTAGCAGAGGAGCTGGGGATTAGAATTTAGAAAATACCCAGCAAATTCCAATGCACCTCAGAACTTAAGGAGGACCCGAATCCTTGTCTATAAAGTTAAAGAATTAAAATTATAGACCTCCAGAGGATAGGGTATAGTGGGAGACTTTATTTGAAAGAGAATGGGGAGTTACAGAGTTCTCCAGCCACCAGTGTGGAGAGAGCACGTGGGAGACGGTTTGACAAAATCTATGCTGTTCAGCTGAACAAGCAAAAGAAGAAAAGATAGCAGAGGGCTCCCATCATGAGGAAAAAGGTTCATGGGGAAAAATCTTACCATTCTAAGGCCTTTAAATTCTTCTCCTAAAACCCCATGTGTAGGAATTAGAGGCTGGACTTTGATTCAGTGACTTTTTAAGACCTCCATCAGGTAAGCCAGAGAGACAGCTGGTTGGTCCACACCTGACCAATCACTTTTAGCATCTAGGTTTGAGCTCTAGCTACATGGACCTCCCACTCAGGGGGAGGGGATCAGGCCTGGAATCGGTGAGCTTGCCTGAAACTGTCACAAGACTTGAAAAAGTGAAAAAGGACAAACACAGAAATATAGCAAAATCCTGAATGGGAGATATTTAAGCAAGATTAACAGATTCATGGGAAACAGGAACAGCGAAGAGAGGTGACTTCCATAGATGGTAAAGAAGGACTGAGGAACATCTCTCCACGTGCCTTGCCCCACAGGAAGACTCAGAGGAGGGTAGCCTGATGCCAGGTCACAGCTCACTTTTGAAGCGTGCAACTTTCCCTAAAGGGCTGTGAGATAGGAAGACTCGTTCAACAGAAGCTGGGCTGTGATGGCAGATCTGTTTGCCCTTTTCTCAGATCACACACACAGTCATGGGGTGCAGAAAGAGGAGCCTGGTTTGCAGGGCCAGGTAGGAAGCTACTGCGAACAGAGGTAAGACGCAGGCTCAGGTAAAGTTGAAAAGTGAAGATAGCCTGAGGTTTTCGCTGGGGTTTCTTCGAGGAGCAGAACCAGGAGAAGAAATTTATATTATAAAGAGGATTTTTGTTTCTGTTTTGTTTTGTTTTTCAAGGTAGGGTCTCGCTCTAGCCCAGGCTGACCTGGAATTCACTATGGAGTCTCAGGCTGGACTGGAACTCATGGGGATCCTCCTACCTCTGCCTCCCAAGTGCTGGGACTAAAGGTGTGCACCACCACACCCAGCTCTATAAAGAGGATTTATTAGTTTACAGGATTCAGGCTGGGCATACAACAATGGCTGTCTGCAGATTTGAACATCAAGGAACCAGATAGTCACTCAGTCCATGAAACTGGATGTCTCAGCAGTCCCAATCTGGCACTGACGGCCTGGAGGGTTCCTGGAGAGCCACTGGTCTTCAGTCCACGATGAAGACTGAACTCAGTTCCAGGTGAAACAGTCCCTATAGGTGGCCAGGCAAAAAGGCATTGAGCTCTCTTTAGTTTCTTTATATATAGTCCACTTCAGGAAGGGCTGCTCACACAGAGGAGGTCCTCCGTCAATTCTTTCTGGAAATGACCTCACAGACCCACCCAAGAGGCATGTCTCTTACTCGCTTAATAATCTGATCAAGCTGACACCAGAAGTTAACCATCACACTTTAGAAATGGAATTTTAGAAAAATAACACTTGCTATGAAAAAATGGTCAGAGGAGGGCCTTGATATGAAGATGGAAGTGATACTCCCCTTGAGTCTTAGGTCTTCTCACTGGGATTCTGCTACAAGGCTCTGCAGCCTGGGAACAGGCACAGAGGAAACCAGCGGGGAACTGAGTGTAGCAGTCACCTTCTCACTGCTGAGAAAAAAACACCCAACCTGAAGCAGTTTATGGAAGGAAATGGTTTATTTCAGCTGACAGTTTTTTAAAGTATTTTATTTATTTATAAGCAGAGAGATACACACACACACACAGAGAGAGAGAGAGAGAGAGAGAGAGAGACAGACAGACAGACAGACAGACAGACAGAGACAGAGAGAGAGAGACAGACAATGGGTGCACCAGGGCCTCCAGCCACTGCAAACAAAATCTAGACACATCTGGTTTACATGGGTACTGGGGAATTGAACCTGGGTCTTTTGGCTTTGGAGGCAAGTGCCTTAACCACGGAGCCATCCAGCCCCTCGGCTGACAGTTTTAAGGGGATATTTCATCATCATGGGCAAAGCATGACAGAATAGACAGCAGGGGCTCACATCTTGTCCATCCTTGGGAGGCAGCACTGGCAAGGAGCTGGACTGTAAGCCCTAAGGATCACCCCCAGTAACATGCCTCCTCCAAAGCCCACCTCCCAGACTATCAGCTGGGAATCACAAACACAGCAGGCTACTAGGAACATTTTATATTCAAACTATCACATTGTTAGATTCCTTTTTTTTAATGAAGCTGTTCTTTTTTAAATTTATTTATTCATTTTCAAGCAGAGATATCTCTCTGTATCTCTGCTTGAAAATGAATAGATTGCTTTTTGAAAATGTATCAGTTAAGTTACCTTTTTACCACTGCGATCCAAATACCTGATAGAAACAATTTAAGGGAGGAAAAGGCTAGTGTAGCTCAATTTCAGAGGGATATCAGCATGTCATAGTAAGGAAGGGCCATGCAGCAGAAGCCTGTGGCTGGCTCCTCTCACTGTAGCAGACAGAAATCAGAGAGCTAGAACAGAACCAGGAGCAGGGTTAGCCTTCAAAGGAAAACCCCTAGTGACCTCCGATCAAAGCAAACCAGGCCTCAACTCTAAACGTTCTGCAATCTTCAAAGCAGTACCACAAAGGGAGCCTTGCAAAGCCTGGGTTCAATTTCTCAGTACCCAAGGAAAGCCAGATGCACAAAGTGGCACGTGTCAGGAGTTTGTGGTGGCCTCTTTCTCTGTTTCAATCTCTCTCTCAAATAAATAAATAATTTTTATTTAAAAAGGAGCAGTCATACGGGGGAGGATCCATATGGAACCCCACAGAGAATGATTGGATGTACAAAGGACCCACAGCCACAGCCATTCAATCAACAAAAGATAAGGCAGTGTGACAGAAACCAACGAATCTCGACACAAAAACCCCTAAGCTCACAACACCAAAGCAGCCTCAATACTCACCCACCACGACTCAGGGAACTGAGCGGAAGAGGGGGCGGAAAGATTGTGAGAGCCCTGGTGGGGGAGAATAGCAGAGACCTGGCAACCCTCAGTAACTACACACTTGAGACATGAGAGCCCGGTTGAAGAATGAGCTATCCATGGTCCCCTACCACAAAGACTGATCCAGACGGCCCACGGAGGAGGATATTCAGCTGACTGGGGATGGGGAAGGGGGGCAACGGGGAATTGGGGATAACAACTCATGGTTGGCCCACTAAACAATGTAACTCATTATGAACAATAAAGAAAAAATATATATAGAACAAAGACAAATACATGAACATATTATCTACCTCTTAACTTGATAAAACAGTAAAAATAAAATAAAATAAAATAAAATAAAATAAAATAAAATAAAAAGGAGCCTATGAGGGGCATTTCAAAATCAAAGCATAACATTCCACCTTCAAGGTTCATATTGAAAAATTTAGATAAACTCCAAAAGTTTAGGTCTTAATAGTCCTAATACTATTCAAGTTCAAAATCTTTTCTGAGACTCAAGACCAATTCTTAGGTCTGATTTCCCTGTTAAACAAACAAACAAACCAAGTTACATACTTCCAATATGCAATGGTACACAGCGAACATCCTCATTACAAAAGCAAGGAACAGGAAAATACAAGGGAAGACTAACATCTGAAATCCAGCAAGATATTAATTCCTGTACCTCCGTGTCTGGCCACCAGGCACGCAGTGGCATGATGTGAGTTCAGTGGGGTCAGATGCCACCCTTCCGTTTACCACTGATAGCACACACGGGCTCTCGCTTGGGCGTTTCTTTAGCAGGTGCTCTGCGTTCCTGACAGCTGCAACACCCTAGGTTCTCCACAGCAATGTAGGTATCAACCTAAAATTTCACCCACAGGGCCTGGGGAAATGACTCAGTGGTTAAAGGCATTTGTTTGCTAAGTGCTGGTGGCCCAGGTTCTCTTCTCCAGCCAGAGCAGTATTCACTGCCAAAGGCAAGAGACCGTCATGTACACACACACACACACACACACACACAC
>PVHP010042005.1:0-15164 GCA_004024765.1 Zapus hudsonius
TTTGTAAGAACCCCTGGTTGAATGGGTGAAAGAGAAAGAGAAGAAAAGAAAAAAAGCGATGGGGGAGTGGCGTGGAAGACGCGCTGGAGGCCGGGAGGTGGGAGATTGGGCTACAAAGGATTCCCCGGTTCTATTGAAAGAGAAAGGAAAAAAAGGTGAGGGCGAGGGGTGGGGCAGACGCACTGGATGCCGGAAGGCGGGAGGAGGGGCTACGAAGGAGCCCACAGTCCTATGAAAGAGAAAGAGAAGAAAAAAAAAGCGATGGGGAGGGGTGTGGCAGACGGCGGGTGGAGGGGCTACGAAGGGTTCCCCCTGTCCCGGTGAAAGATAGAGAAGGAAAAAAAGTGATGGGGGAGCGGCGCGGTAGATGGAGGGCGGGAGGAGGGGCTACGAAGGAGCCCCGGGTCCTGGTGAAAGAGAGAAGAAGAAATAAAAGTGATGGGCGAGGGGTGCAGCAGACGGCATGAGGAAGGGCTATGAAGGAGCCCCCGGGACGGAGAGGCGGGCAGACGCGCTGGAGGCCGAAGGGCGGGAGGAGGGGCTATGTACCAATGGTTGTTTGAGAAAGAATATTAATATCAGAAATAAAATTTTAAAAACCAACAAAAAGTTGAAAAAGAAATACAGGCGAGTGCCCGGGAGGGGCGGGATAGACAGAGGGCGGGAGGGGCGGGGGCCAAAACCCAAGGAAAGCCGCCCCGCCGAATGAGAGGCTCAGGCGGCAGACGGGCAAAAGCTGCTCCGGCACAGCCTGCCTTGACGACTCACTGCCTCCTGGGAGCTCTTTTCCATGCTGCCAGCTTCTAGTCGTGCAGATCCTGTGCTCGGAGGTGCCTAGAATTCAGCGCATGGCCACAGCTAATGTCCACGAGCTGGATCCCTGCTGAAGACCCTGGCCCTAATTTCCCGAGGTTTATGGCGTGTCTGCTAGTCAGCCATCTTCCCCGGAAGTCTAGGTGTGCTCATTTTTAATCTTCAATTTCTTCACTGATAAATACTTCTGAATGCTATGATGAAATACAATAATCCATTGAGAACACTTTGAGCAGTGTATGATACAATGAGAGTATACAGTTTATCATAGAGTCTAATCATAGCAACAACAACAATAATAACACAGTTGTCCTTTGTGGAAGGGAGAAGGATGTAAGAAATACTTGGAACTTCAGGTATGTTATGTGCTTGCATAATGGATTTAGAAGAGTTGAGTTGTTGTTTGGGATAGAATGCAAGATGAAGGGCTGGAGAGATACCACTAGGAACACCTGCCTTACGAGATAGGTTCTTAAGAGGTTCTAGATTCAATTCCCAGTACCACAAAAATATAAAATAAAATGAAAGATCAGATGAGAGTATCCTTTTGATATGGGAATTGAGCATTGGAGCCCTCCTCAGCTCTTGGGTGGACAAAACTCAGGAGATATGGTGCGGGACACTCATGGTCACATAAAACCCTCATTGAATTACTGGCCTCTGAATTCTTGTCTTATGAATTTCAATGAATGAAATTCACAGACAGAGAATAAAGTTTAGAAAGATTTTATTATAGAACTTATAGCTTATGGAAATAGTGCTTATAGAGCTTAAGGAAAGAATATAGAATCCTGCCCAAAGAGGAGGCAGGGGGGCTCAAGTAAATGGGAAAGCCCACCTAGAGACTCAGACTGGGCTGGCATGGAATGCCAGGTGTCTAGGTGCCACCAGTGTTTCCAGAAGGGGAGTGATTTCATCTCTTAATGTTCTCTTCTAGAAAAGAAAGAGATAAAGGAAAAGCAGATTCCCCCCTTTTGTTCCTGGCTTCCAGCAAAGTAGAGGTTGCAAGGACTCCTTTAGGGTGGACACAAGAATGATCTTGATTCTCCCCCTACAGGTTCAAGGACATTTCTTGTTTTTAGTTGTGGGGCTCTGTCACCTGTAAAATGTTTCTCTCGGAAAGGATGAATAGGGGAAGAAAACTGAGACGGGGGACTGAAGGTAGACCCTTGAGGAACTTCACATTTCAGGGATAAACAGCAAAGGAAGAGAGTGATTACAAGTAGGAGACTGTGACTTCTCAGATGCTAGAGACAGGAGTTTGAGAAAGATAGCCAAGGGTGCCCTGTGGGAAAGGTGAATGTGGAGAATAGAAGAGGCACCTGGAATTTATGCTAGCCCCTTGGGCACTAGCCCTATCAGATGAGTCACAGGAAGGCACATTCTGCAAGAGACCAGAGATGGTCACTTTAGGGGGCATAGTGGCACTTAGTTGTGCTACAATGTGTGTTTTGGTAGTGTGGATTAGTTTGTGAGTAAATGAAGGAAGTTATTTTTTTTCATAGGTAGGTTTTTTTTCCCAAGCATGTTAATGTTTTGCATCAATGGCCAAATAACAACTGAAAGTGAAGTACTCAAACCCAGCTGAAGGTAGTAAACCTTGGAGATGTGGGGAGCCATAGTGAAGTCCAGTCATCATGTATTCTTCTGCTTGGCTGTTTTCTGTCTTGAAGTGCTTGGGGGTATTCATTGCCAGTCTTTGTGCATTCAGCCATACCACTCAGCAGTCTCCGCCTTTCTGATTACCATGTCCATTACACACTTCCTTTTTGTAAGGGCAAATGGCTATATTTTTAGAGTGCTTATTAGGATGGAAACATTAAAATAATGGTGGTTTTATGACAGTTCTTTTCCTTAGTGCTCTAGTTAAAATCTTAACTTCTTTCCCTTTTGATAGGCCCAGTTATTTTCATAGTTTGGTTTTGTAAAGTGCTAGTTTTTAAGTAATATATGTGCCCAAATATAGAAGAAATGCCTACAGTTTCTCTTAAGATTGAGCAATACTGGATGGAGATGTGGAAGGGAACAGTAGGATCTATGGAGTGTTTTTCCCCAAGAGTCAACAGCTTTAATCACACTCGGCCACAACTGGGTTTTAGTCAGTTTCCCTGAGTGACTTATTTTCCTGTGTCCTTTGTCACATGTTCAGTGGTTTTGTTGTGCATTCATATCATCTCCCTGATATTTTGCTGCAGTCAGAACAAGTGTCTGAAGCCAACTTCTACCCTCAGCTGAGCAGAGCCCCTTCCCAGACTACAGAAGGTAGTCCAGCTAAGAAGGTAAGGCATGGGTCGCTGCTGCTGGGATGATATTATGAACCTAGGCTTCTTGCAGAACTACCATGTTCAGGTTTCACCTGCGGAGAATGTGAAGGATCTATAGTTAATAAAATGTGGGCTCTTTATGAAGATGAGCATCCTGAAAGTTCCTTAGCTTGACCACTGATGTCCTTGACAATTTGTACTCTCCTCTCAGCCTGCAACATATTGCTTTTGGTAAGATCAAAAAGTGCTGTGGGAAGGGCCACATGACTTTAGCAAAGCCCCACATATCTACTGAGACTCTGTGAGCACTTCTTATAGGCAGGGTGGGCTCCCCTTCTTGGTACAATAATTTATTTAGTTAGGGTTTTTGTTTGTTTATTTTTTGAGGTAGGGTCTCACTCTATCCCAAGATGACCTGGAATTCACTATGTAGTTTCAGGGTGGCCTTGAACTCATGGCTATCCTCCTACTTCTGCCTCCCGAGTGCTGGGATTAAAAGTGTGAGCCACCATGATTGGCTCTTTTCCTTTTTCTGTTTTTTTAAATATTATTTATTTATTTATTTGCAAGCAGAGAGAAGGGGGAAAGGGGGGAGAGAGGGAATGAGTATGCCAGTGCCTCTAGCCACTGCTAACAAACTCCAGATGCATGCACTACTTTGTGCATCTGGCTTTATCTGGGTACTGGGGAATCAAACCCAGGTCGTTAGGCTTTACAGGCAAGTGCCTTAACTACTGAGCAATCTCTCCAACCCTATTTATCTTTTTCTTTGAGGCAGGGTCTCACTGTAGCCCAGGCTAACCTGGAACTTAGTCTGTAGTCCAGGCTGGCTAGTTTATGGTGATCCTCCTACTTCCAAGTGCTAGGATTACAGGCATAAAAAACTCTCTCCCTCTCTCTTTCTCCTCTTCTTTTCCTTTCTCTCTCGCTTCTTCCTTTTTGTTTTCCATTTTATTTGCTTTAAAAAATTTCATTCTTCCTTTCTCTCATTCCTTTCCTTTCTTCCTTTTTTATTTGCTTCATTTTTTCCATTTTATTTGTTTTTAGAAGTCTTATACATGTATATATTTTGAACATGCACAACCCCCATTTCCCTCTCCTATCCGTCTTCCGTTCCTGCTGCATCTCTTTGTCTTCCCATCACATACCAGTGCTACACCACTGAAGAAAATTACTCCACCTCCCCAGCAACTGTTAAGCTGCCATTAGTTCCTTACAGAGAGGTATGGCCTCCTTGGAGCCTTTCCCCTCTATCTGGCAGAATCAGCATTCTTATGCAGGTCTTATGCAGCTGCTAGGAGTTCATGAGTCACATCAAGTATACAAAGCAGTGAGTTCACTAGGGCATTTTCAGACCTGCTTTGTTTTACCGCTCTTGCTCCCTCTGTCCACTCCACCTGGTGCCACGATTTCTTCTCGCATCTATTCTGTTCATGTTCACCTGTGCCTGGCCATGCCATTGAGTCCTCTACCAATTGCTCAGTTAGCACCCCTCACTCATTATACTCCCTGTTTACCTGCTTATCCTCTTCTTGTTCCTCTCCACTCTCTCCTAGCTCTTCTCTCAGAAACAGGGTGGACTTCGGGCTCAAAAGCACAGCTGAGACAGGGTCCTTCAAGGAAGCAGGGCAACTGTCTCTTTCCTGAGCACACTGTGGCTTTTTTGCTTGACTCCATGTAGTAATAAGGAGTAGGAGAGTGATGAGCATATGACTAAAACCATTACAAACTCAAAAACTCTGTCACAGTTCAGAAAGCCCACACTGAGCAGGAGTCAAGTGTGTCTTCAGTTAGAAAAGATCCTGTGATTGCACATAGCCTATGTGAGTTTATATGACAAGAAATAATAGATTGCTTACATTTAAAAGGGAAAGAAAAAGGAGAATGCTACAAGACTCCTATTTCTTGGGTCCTTCTTGATGATAAAAAAGGTAGTATATTGCAAGCATGCTTTTAAAAGATAGGCATGCAGGTGGGCTGCTGGAACCTGATGCCTGTATCCCTCCAGTTCATGCTGAGTGAGGTATCAGCTATAGATCTTGGTGTGTACTTTGATCTTGAGGACAGAATTAGTGGAACACAGATAATGGCATGATGGGTGGAGGGAACATGTACTTTTTCTTTTAAACATTTGGAGTGTTTTTATTTTATTTTTAATCCACAGGATGCAGCAGCACATTCTCAGCCTCCATCCAAGCCAATTCATAGGAAATTTAGACCTGAGAATCAGTCGACAGAAAACCAAGAGCCTTCTATTGCTGTTGGTGGGCCAGCTTCTGCAGCAGTGGTGAAACCTCATCCAACAGTCCAAAAGTAAGTAGAGAGGCCTGGAGAGATGACTCAGTGGTTAAAGCACTTTCCTGTAAAGCTTAACGACCCCAGGCTCAAGTCCCCAGTACTCATGTAAAGCCAGATGCACAAAGTGATGAATGTATCTGGAGTTCTTTTGCAGTGGCTATAGGCCCTGGAGCAATCATTCTCTATCTGTCTGTTTTTCTCTGCTTGCAAATAAATAAAAATGTCTTGACATTGGGGAACTGGGCATAAAAACTCATTGTTTGCCCATTAAATAATGTAACTCACTATGGACAATAAAAAAAAAAAGTAAGAGCAGATGAGTGAGAGAAAGGTGAGACACTTCCTCTTATACCTGCATGTGTATGTATTTGTCAATATGTGTACATTTATATTCCCACCCATGAAGGCTTTTATGGCTCTCTTAGTCATCTCTATAATGATGATGATGGTGGTGGTGATGATGGGATTAAAAGCTCCCAGCCACACAGTAGGTTTTATAAACTATTGAACTTAACCTGACCTGAAGGAGCTGGCAAGTCCTAGGCTGTGGAATTTCCTGTCCTTTCTCTCACCTATCTTCACTCTTTCTTGTGCTAACCCAGATTTTCCTAGAGAGAAGACAGTACTTGAGGGCAGTTTTCCTTCATTCCCTATCTTACCTCATGTTGCTTCAGGACAAATGGCTAGCTCTGTGATCATAGACCCAAATTTCAGTGGACATGGTATGTGATTTTTTTTAATTCCCATAAAGAGTTCCTGTCATCAGTCATCTCAGCACTGAATGACACAGCTAGAACCTCTGTAATGTCTATTTTACCAACTGGAGAAGGTAGTAGGGAATGTATGGAGAGTCTTGTGACCATAGACAGGAACTGAGACAACAATGTTATCCACAAACCATCCCACTCTAAAAGGCTTTAGAAAAAAAGATGTAACAAGAAATACTATCTTGGGGTGGGAGAGATTGCTCAATGGTTAAAGGCTCTTGCTTGCAAAGCCTGATGGCCCTGGTTTCCAACCCCCCAGTACCCATATAAAGACAGATACAGAGTTCTACATGCATCTGGAGTTTGTTTGCATTATAAGAGGCCCAGGTGCATTTTTTCTCTCTTTTTCCTCCCTCCTCCTCCTCTTCCTTCTCTTCTCCTTCTCTCAATCTCTCTCTCTCTCTTTCTCTCTCTCTCCCTCTCTCTCTCAGAAAAAAAAAAGGAAAAAAGATGTAATAAAAGGCTCTGGCTTTGAGAAGGGCCATCACTTGCCTTAGTGAGGTGTTGAGGGCAGAAACTCACCACTATCTCTTGACATTACACAAGCCTGACCAGTCACTAAAGCAAATATCCAAGCTCTATTTTGCCTCTTCTGTAGAGTCCTTTCAGGTCTCAGGCTGATGTGGGTTTTTTTCTGTTGATCCTATTGTGGAGAGAAAGGCAACATGATCTGTGGGTGATGTCAGCAGTTACCCTTTGATGTTCAAGTCTTGTTTTGAATATCTGCATTCCTTTTCTTCAAAAGAGGTCCCATCCTACCCCCCAAATGGGTAGTTCCTTGGAGGTATCAGTCAGCACAGGAAGTGTATTTTGTATCTTGCAAACATCTCCAATCCTGGGGAATGGATCCTTGCCAGGGAAGAAAATTTTTTCTTTAATCTCAGCTTCATATTATTTCCTATCTGTCAATGCTGGCTACTGTGTCCTCTAAGGTGGATGGCAGGACAGCTGATGAAGTTTGCATAGAGATTGGTGCCTTTCTTTCTTTCTTTCTTTCTTTCTTTCTTTCTTTCTTTCTTTCTTTCTTTCTTTCTTTCTTTCTTTCTTTCTTTCTTTCTTTCTTTCTTCCTTCCTTCCTTCCTTCCTTCCTTCCTTCCTTCCTTCCTTCCTTCCTTCCTTCCTTCCTTCCTTCCTTTCTTTCTTTCTTCCTTCCTTTCTTTCTTTCTTTCTTTTTAAACAGCTTTACTGAAATATAATCACATAGCATACAGTTCAGTGTCTTTTTCACACAGTCACACAATCATTACTGTCACTAATTTTAGAATATTTTTTGGTATCTTCAAAAAAAAAAATCTCTGCCTAGCTCCTGGCAACCACTAATCATCTACTACTCCTCCTCTCCTTTCTCCTTCCTTCCTCCTTCCTGTGTGTCTGCAGATGTGTGTGCCTTGTGCACTAGTTCATGGAGGCCAGAGGGAAACATCAGATATCCTCTTCTGTCACTTACCTATGCATTTCCTTGAGACAGAGTTTCTCTCTAAACCCAGAGCAACAGTTATATTGAGGCCCAGCAATTCTCCAGTTTCCACATCCCATAGGACTGGGGTTATAGGTATGAGTGGCCACATCCAGGTGTTTTACTCGAGTGTTGGAGAATCAAACATAGACAGTCTCTGGCCTGCATGCTTGCATGACAAGTGCACTTAACTGCTGCAGCATTACTTTACCTCCAATGATCTATTTTCTATATCAGTTTTGCTTTTTAGCCCATTTTTTATATAGATGCAATTTTGAAACATGTGTTCCATTGTGCCTGGTTTCTTTTGCATGTTATGTTTTCAGTGTTTGTCCATGTTGAAACATGAAAGAGAGAAAATTTTATTGTGGAATCGTATTTCACTATTTAATTTACCATATTTTATTCAACTTCTCATCTATTTGACTTTAGAGTTGTTTGAAGTTTTTTAATCACTTATTTGCATATGTGTTTGTGTGTGTGTGGTGCACCAGGGCCTCTTGCCACTGCAAATGAACACCAGACACTTGCACCACTTTTTTGTGTCTGAATTACATGGGTGGCTTGGGAATTAAACCCAGGCCAGCAGGCTTTGTAAGCAACTGCTATAAACAGATGAGCCATTTTCCTACCCTAATTGTTTGCAGTTTTGCCTATTAAGAATAATGTATTAGGGATAGGGATATATAGTTCAGCCAGTAACATGCTTGCCTTGTAAGCATGAAGACCTGAGTCCAATCTCCAGTACCTATGAACATGCCAGGTATGGTAGAACACACTTGAAATCCTAGTGCTGGAGAGGCAGAGACTGGAGGATCCCTCGGGTTCATTGGCCAGCCAGTATAGCCTATTTGGTAAGCTCCAGGCCAATGACAGATCCTGCCTTAAAATAAAGGGCAGACAGTATTACTAAGGAATGACACTTGAGCTTGTCCTCTGGCCTCCATGTGTGTGTGTGTATAATGTGCACAAGCACCCTCCCCCCACAAACACACATGCAAAAGCAGTATAATGCTGCAGTGCTCTTTGTGTACATGTTTCTGCATGAATCTGTTTTCATTTCTCTTGGTCATACTTAGAAATGAAGTTAATAAGTAATATTAACTGTATGTTCAACATTTCAAGGAATGTTTTTTTATTTCATTATTCCATAATGAGTTACAACATTTAGTGGGCAAACAATGAGTTGTTATCGTCAATTCCCCACTGCCCTCCCCTCCCCCCTCCACTGGATAACCTCCTCCATGAGTCGTCTGGATCAGTCCTTGGGGCAGGGGATCATGGATAGCCTAGTATTCAGCCAGGTTCTCCTGGCCATGCCTCTGGATAGTCTCCCCCACCATGGCTCTCACAATCTTTCCACCCCCTCTTCCACTCAGTTCCCCGAGTCACGGTGGGTGAGTATTAAGGCTGCTTTAATGTTGAGAACTTAGGGGTCTTTGTGTCAAAAATCATTGGTTTCTGTCTCACTGTTGAGGAATGGTTTTGCACAATGACTGTACCATTGTACATTCCCAACAATGTATACATGTTCCAATTTCTCCTCTTTTTTTATCAATACCTTCCTGATTTTTGTTTTATTAATTGTAGCCATGCTGGTGACTGTGAACTGATATCCCCTTCTGGTCTCTATTTGTCATCTTCTTGTGCTGTTTGTTCATTTCTCTTATATTCTTTCGATAAATATCCATCATATCCTTTGACAAAACTTTGAGTTATTAATCTTTGTTTTGAGTTAAGTGTTTTTAAAATATAATCTGTATATAGCTTCTTGTCAGATATGTGATTTGCAAATATTTCTCTCATTCTGTGAGTTTTCTTTTTACTTTCTTGGTGGTATTGTTTGCAGCTCAAGTTTTTAATATTTTCATTTTTGTCTATATGTGTGGGGAGTATGCGTGTGTGTGCATGAATGTGTAGTAGCCAAGAGGAGAATGTCGAGTGTCCTTCCTCTATCACTCTTCTGCTTTCCTTGAGGCAGACTCTCACTGAACGCAGAGCTGTCATTTTTATTCAGGCTGGCAGTCCTAGTCATTCTCCAATCCCTGTTCCCCCCAAACTGGGATTACAGGAGTGCATGACCATGCCCAGCTAATTACATGGGTGCTGGGGATTCAAACTCAGAGTGAATCAGGCCCTCTCAGGTCTTTATGCTTGTGTGACAAGCACTGTTACCCACTAAATCATCTCCCCAGCTTCCAAAAGATTTTAATTTTGATGAGGCCCAATTTTCTAATTTATTTTGTCACTTATATTTTGGAGTCACATTTAAGAAACTGGTGCCTGCTCCAAGTTCATATAAATTGTTTACTTCTAACATTTATATAGTTTTATATTGGACTTGAGGTTTTTGGTCTGTTTTGATTTCATTTTGTGGATGGTGCATGACTTTATTCTTTTGTGTGTGAACATTCAGTTTTCCAACAACATTTATTGAAATATCTTATTCTTTCTGAATGTGCCTCACCATGATTCTCTGTCACCAATGAGGTAACCATGTGGTTTCCAACTAACACTACTAGCAACTGAAATAGCCAGTTTGGATGTGAGGAATATTTCATACAGCATCTCATCTGAGTTCACACAGATCAGTTTACTTTGGAATGACAAGAAGTAACTTAACATTCATATTATAAGCCCAGGAAGCAGAGATAGAGTGTAAATAGTGACTCTCCTCAACTTAATAAAGAACATCCACAAAGACATCATACTTAATGAAAACCTGAATGCTTTCCCTCTATGGTTGGGAATAAAGTAAGGATGGCTGCACTGCTACTAATTTTCAATATAGTACTGCAAGTCCTAGTCAGAATAAGAAGCCAAGAAAGGAAACAGAAGGTGCATGCATCCTTAAAAGTATAGTTCTTTCTCAACCAGAGGTGTGGGAGAGAATTACGCTTTGATGCTCTTTGACATCCATTGTATGCTGTCAGTTAACCTGTCTCTTAGGTATCTAGAATGGTAGTTGCTCTACATTGTCTGATAAAAGAATCACAATCATTTTCCATATGGCTTAGTTCTCTAACCAAATATCGAAAAGTAGAAGACCAGCTCCAAAATGGTCATCAGCTTTGTTGGAAATGAACATCAGAACTGAACCACTGTAAGAAACTAATGCAGCTTTAGGTATTACTCTTGTGTACTCCATTTAGCATGAAGAAACTAATGAAAGTTTGTCTCCAAGTAAACTTCTCAGTCCAAGTTATGAATAAAAACCACTTCAGATTGTGTTATCATTAATAGGACAAAGTTGATTTTCCTTAGAACCAATTAGACTTAGTTGTTACTTTGCTACATCTTGCCTGTCTATTAAGGACAAAGCTCTGGAAAATAGAATCATTCACACGGTTTGGAGATTGAAGGTCTTACAGTATTATGGTTCCATGCCAGCTTCTCTGTTACTCCAGGGGGAATTCTGGCAATCCTTGCACTTGATATGACAGTGTTTGTTTGTCCCATGATGTTCATAGTGTGGGTACCATTCCTGCTCTTGTCCCTCCTCATCATGGAGGTACTGAGATGTCTGTGGGAAAGAGTCCAGGAATCCCTGATGAAAACGTACCATTTCAATCTACAGAAAAGGCAATGCAAGGTTGGTTCTTGGAAAGTATACTCAGAATTTCATTAGCAAAAATTAAGGTCTATTCTAAGATAATGTCTAAGAAGGTTTTCCTTTTTTCTTTTCTTTCTTCTTCTCTTCTTTATTTCTTTTTTTCTTTCTTTCTCTTTTGTTTTTTTTAAAACAGGGTCTCATGTAGCCCAGTTTAGCTTTGAGCTTGATATATAGTTGAAGATGACCTTGAACTCCTGATCTCCCCCTCCAAAATATTGGAGTTATAGGTGTGAGCTACCACACCCAGCCCAAGAAAAAAGGTTCCCATCTAGGGAATCCAGGTTTTATTCTTTTTTTCTTGGACTCTTTTGAGGTAGGGTCTCATGCTGTATAGCACATGCTGGCCTGGAACTCACTATGTAGTCTAGGCTGGCTGCAAATTCATAGCAATTCTTCTCCTCCAGCCTCCCAGGTGTCATCATGCCTCGGTATATTCTTTTTAAAATAGTGATTCTGTTGCTTGAACAGAAAACAAAGTGTTGAACTAGCATGGAAGTCTTCTCTTATGTAAATCTGCATTGGGACATGGTCTAGAAGGTAGGGTTATGCTGTACAGGAATCCAGATGTTCTTTCTTCTTGTTCTAGATCCTCTTGGAGCTTGCCTGTCACCAATATGTTCATGTTTCAGGTCACAGGAAAAGGGAAGAGAAAGAAACCTTATTTTTAAGGGCATGACTTAAAAGTAGTATATGTCACCTTCTCCTGACCCCATTGCTTAAAACTTAGTCACATGTTCTCATTCACCTACTAAGAAGACAAATGTAATTTCTATTTGGGTAGACACATATCCAGCTCAAATGGAGACTTACGTATCATTGAAAACAAGAGAGCACAGGATTCTATTGTGAGGCTGTGGATGTACCTCAGTGGTAGAGAGCTTGCCTAGCATGCATATGGCTTGAATTCAATTTCTAGCACCGTATAAAAAGAATGTTTTGGGAGATAGTCTATCATGAAACTATGTGAACACTGCCTCACAGATCTATAGTTTGAAATCAACAGATAATCTGGCATGCAATGGCACTGAGCAAAACACAAGTCTACTCAGCTGTTATTCCTTCATTTTCCTCCTCGGAAACCAGGTCATTTGTAGCCTGTTATAGTCAGCTTTCTCATTGCTGCATAGAAAAGAACCCAACCAAAGTTGTTTGTGGAGGAATAAGCCTATTTGGCTATGGACTCGAGGGGAAGCTCCATGATGGCAGTGAAAACAATGACATGAGCAGGTTAGACATCACCTCTGCCACAGCACTGCACTTTAAACAGTAGCAGGAAGGTGTGCCAAACACTGGCAAGGGGAAGCCAACTATAACCTCCATAGGCACACCCCCAACTCCACACCTCAAACAAAGTTCCAATTCCAAAATTTCCATCATCTAGGAATCAAGCATTCAGAACACATTAAGCTTATGGGGGACACCTGAATCAAACCACTACATAGCCCTACCTGGAACCTTAAGTAAAAAATTAGGAGAATATGTAGGGACAAACTCCAGAAGCAATAAATAGGCAAGTTAAACACCTTTTCTGAACCCTTAAGAGGTGTCCTCGGACTGATGGTGGTATCTGAATTAAGGCCCCATCCTATCTTTGATTTATTTAGGACTCCTTTGGTTGCATATAATAAAAACATAGCTTGAAGTATCTTAGCTTATTATTTATAGAGCCATAAAAGATGTTAAAGAACCATATTGTTTATAAGGATGTAGAGGTGGTTTGTGGAAAACAGTGGCAGGAATGGATCACAAGAGATGACTAAACCCTTTGGGTTCCTTTAGATTATTTTCTAATCTTCAAAGGATATTTATCATTTTTCTCTGGGAAGATGTCTACCACTTTTAGCTTCAGAGATTAATTACTCTGCTATGCAGGGCCCAGGCTAAACTGGATTCTTAGCTATTACTCAAATCCCTGGGAGAGAGAATCTGCTTAGCTTAGCATCAACTGAAACTATGTGTTCCAGTGTGAAACTGGAAGTGAGGGCTTCATAAAGCAAATACAACTATCAGGGACCTGTCTGTGTAGGGAAGGGGAGGGAAGTGGTTCCTGGAGAAGAGGAAGCTCTTGTAAGCCGGCACAGATAGCATGATAGTGGTTTACAAATAGAAACATCCAGTTCTGATCAACATCTTTCTGAATACTTTTGATTTTGAATCATAGATTCACAGAAAGGAGTAAACATAATACCCCAAAGGCTTACATGTCTCTCATCTAGTGTCTCCCATTGAGTACAGCATCAGACCTGGACACTTCAGCATTGTATCATGTTTTTGCCATATGTGTAGATTCTTGCAACCATCACTGTCAACATATTGAAGTCATACCTACCTCTTCCTTCCCACTATTCTTAAATCTTTGCAACCACTAACTAGTTTTCCTTTTGTATAACTTTGTCAGGTTGAGAATGCTATATAAATGGATTTATGTAGCATGTGGCCTTTTGAATTTGACATGTTTAACTTGGCATACATTTAGCACACAAGTCAAAAGTCACAGCCCAGAACACTTATCCCAAAGGAAGTAAAACTTATATCCCTTAGTGAAGTAGAAGTCTATGGTATATCCATGTAGACATTCACCTGTTGAGGGATAATTTTGACGATGTAGAGCAAATAAAGTTGCTACAAGGATCTGTGTAAAGGTTCTTCTTTATAGTTAAGTCTTTCAAGCTTTGCCATATGCATCCTGGGTTGTGACTTTGGGATTGTGTGCTGAGTGTGTGTTTAGTTTGAACAGTAACTGTCATGTTATCTTTTCAGAATGGCTGGGCCATGTCACAGTCCCACTAGCAGTGTATGTAAGATTCAGTTTCTCCATGTCCTTGTCAGCATTTGGTATTGTTCCTTTTACATTTTCAGGTGTTCTATAGGCTGGCTCAGGTGTTAATGGTGTCTGCTTACAAAGCCTGCTGGCCCAAGTTCAATTCCCTACTACCCACATTAAAGGCAGATGCACAAAGTGGTTCATGTGTCTGGGAGCTCCTTTGGAGTGGCTGGAGGTTCTGATATACCATTTCTCTCTCTCTCTCTCTCTCTCTCTCTCTCTCTCTCTCTCTTATAAGTAAATAATATTTTTAAAAAATTATTATTTATTTGCAAGGAGAGAGAGCATATGAATGAAAATGGGCATACCAGGGTCTTCTTCCATTGCAAATGATCCCCAGACTCATGTGCCACTTTGTGCATCTGGCTTTATGTGGGTACAGGAGGATTGAATCTGGGCTGGCAGTCTTTGCAAGCAAAGGCCTTCAACCACTGAGCCATCTCTCCAGCCCAAATAAAATATTTTAGATGAAATTTTAGCTGTTCCAATAGTTGCTTAATGCTATTTCATTGTGGTCTTGACATGTACTTCTCTAGAGATAGTGATGTTGAACATCTTGTGTGTATTTGCTATCATACATTCCTTTTGGTTTCATGTCTCTTCCTAACCTTTCCTGACTTTTAAATTTAACTTTATTTTTTTACCCTTAAGTTTTTTTTAAATATATATTTATTGTCCATAATGAGTTACATTATTTAGTGGGCAAACCATGCGTTGTTATCCCGAATTCCCCAATTCCCCCCCTCCCCATCCCTGATCAGTTGTATATCCTCCTCTGTGGGCTGTCTGTATTAGTCCTTGTGGCAAGGTATCCTGTATATCTTAGTACTCATCCCAGTCTGGAACTACCCTTAAGTTTTGAGAATTGTTTTTTTGTGTTTTTGTTTGTTTATTTGTTTTTGAGGTAGAGTCTTGCTCTAGCCCAGGCTGGCCTGGAATTCACTATGTAGTCTCAGGCTGGCCTTGAGCTCATGGTGATCCTCCTACCTTTGCCTCTTTTTTTAAGGAAGTAAATGTTTATTTTAGCTCATGGTTTGAGGGAATGCAGTTAGTGATGACAGAGAAGACCTGGCAGCAGGAGAGTGAGGCAAGTGGTTACATTTTATCTGCAGTCAGGATGGGGGGGGGG
>PVHP010042006.1:0-15180 GCA_004024765.1 Zapus hudsonius
ATAGGATTACAGGCCTGCACCACCAAGCAAAACCTAAATTTTACTTCTAACAAGGAGAGAAAGATGAAGATGAAAACATTTGAATTACAAGAAAGTGAGAAAGTACTTTTAAAAATTCTACTAGTTATTCCAGGCCAGGCTTTAGTCTGTGTGACCAAGGACACCGCCCTAATTTCCTGACAACTAAATTTGGGAATGACATTCTTCCTTTCCCTACCAACAGAATGCCACTTCTACCAATGATTCTACAGAAAGACAAAGTCATAAAAATAGTGTACTTTAGAAGAAAGTCACATATTTTTAAGTCTAGGAATTTAACATTGACCAAAAGAAGTTTAGGAAGAAGGGACACTTACAGAAGTCATTATGCAGAATTTGCACTTTTAGTTGAAATTTTAAAAATTATGAACATAGAGAATTCTTCTGCAGTTTGTGTTTCATTGTGGAGAATATATCTCAAATAGAGAAACAATGACACAAACCAGACTTATTTTCATAGCAAATAAAAATTCATCATGTTTCTTTGAGAGGCTTTTATGGTTGATACCAGGGTCAGATTATAGTTGTACCTAATATAAATCTTCAATGATATATAAAGATACTGAAGGCTAGTTGGTAGAGTACTTGCCTAGCATAGACAATGCTCTCTGTTGGATGCCCAAATCTAAATAAATTGGTGATAGCACATGCCTATTATCAGAGCACCCCAGAGGTGGAGACAAGATTACATGTCCAAAGTCTTCCCCAATGACATAGCAAGTTCGAGGTCATCCATAGAAGTGAGGTTGGATCAATACATAAGTATACTTAGAAGAAGCAATCAATCAATTATACATGATGCATTGCAGTAGAAAATACTATGTTATGGTTAGTTAAGTTCAGTTTGGAATTTTTTTGGTGGTGGCACTGATTGAGATAGGGCATCATGAGTCGCAGACAGGCCTTGAACTCCTGACCTGCTTACCACCTCCTCCAGAGTGTTGTCCTGGCAGATGTGTACCACTGCCCCAGCCTACACTATTGAAAAGAATAATTTTTATAGTTTTCTCATAAACTTTATGATCACATCTTTGAAATTTAGGAAATGAGGTTTATTTTGTTTTATTTTAACATATTTCTGTCAATAATTGCATACGTTGTATGAGCAAATCTTGTGATGCTACTCCCATTTCCCTCCTCCCTGACCCCCACCTACTTGCAGGGCCTCCTCAGTGGGCTTTCTGGACCAGAAAATGGGATAGAGAGTTATGAATTGTTCAAAAAGTAACCAGAAGAGTAGACTGAGTTCAAAGTGAGTTGATGCTATATCGTTTGTCGATACTGTAGATCTGAAAAATTATTTTGCAGGTACTCAAACATACTTCTTCCTTTGCTCTGAGGTAAAATATCAGGGTTCTCTGTAATCCAGATGTAATTATTTTTTTAATTAACTATGAATTTTAATGTATGAAGATATGACATGTGGGCGCTCTTCCCCTTGGGGTGGTCTGATATGTCCCTTCACCCCTACCCTCAGTTAGTGCGCAGTTATGTATGTACCAGACAGACTCCTTATGGGTTGACTGTCCCTCAAGTTAATCCTTTCTACCATAAGGATCAAACATTCTTCTGCCATCATTTCATGAATAGTCTTGGATACATGGTAATGGATGTCCTCAGCTCTGAGAAAACTCTGATTTTCTTTGCATGAGATTTATGCCTCCTCATTTTCTCCTGCCATAAACCTCCAGCTTTTCTTATTAGCAGGAAGAGCACAGCTGATGCTTAATTTGTCACTTCCAGGAAATGTCTCCTGAGCCCTCAGATATGTGAATGAAATGACTTTGGTACTTGACAGTGACTGCTTTTCCACTGCTAGGAAATGAACTTGGACATCACTGGAATTCACTCAGGGCTGAAACTAGCAGATACTCTAGCCCAGAGTGAGAGCAAAGCTAGAGAATCTGCTTTGTTCACCTACATTTCTTCACAGATTGACTGAGTACACATGGCTTATGTAGAGATCATATCTATGATGCATCCCATTTTCATGTGGAGTAAAATCTTGGAATTGTTTTCAAGAGGTTGAAGGTATGAACTCTTGAGTGGGGAGAAAGTGCTAGAAATGAGACCACAGGCATCATCATGTGGTGTGCTGCTGATGTAAAATCACATTGGAGCTCAGCAGGTTTCAATGGGATTGTAGGTATTGTACGTGATGGAAGGAAACCAGAAGGGGTGTCAATACAGGAAAGTGATGAGCAGGGCAAAGCAAAACGTAATGGAATCCATGTAATAGTATAGATATTGGAAATTGTTATGCATGGAACAAAAGAAACCAGTGTCCATGCAGAATACCCTCAGGAGGAAATTGGTTTAGAGGAACAAATGAGAACAAGCTCTAGTGAATCATGCATGAAGATGCCATAAAGTAGTCCAACATTTTGTCTCCAGTGAATGCCAATGTCAATCAAGAAGGCCCTCAGTGCTATGGAGCATATAATATCATTGGGCCTACAATACTGTCTCATAAGCATAACAACTATATACAGTATGGTCATACCATAATGTTGATAATTTTGAAAAAGTAATGTTTCAAAATGAACAAGGTCAGTTAATTTTAGGTACTTCTCATGGATCTGCTGTGCTTAAATGTTTATGTCCTTCATTTTTACAAAAGTATGTGTCTAAGGATGTATCCTCATATGTGTCTCTCAAATGAGTACCTCCTGTGTAAATGTATGGATGTGATATTTGAATGATGGTACATGCCACAGCGTACACGTGGAGGTCAAATGACAAGTATGATTTATTGGTGCACATATTCTGATGAGATAAGGTGTGACTCATACAAATGTTTCTGTCTCCTCAATTTCAAAATCTCCTGATTCCACCTCCATTGTTTCAATATAAAGCGGGAACACATCTGTGAACACATCCAAAAAGAGGCATACAAAACTATCGTGAATTTAAAATTTGAGACCTTCTTATGACCCCTCACTCAACAAAAATTTTAATTATTGATAATAATAAGATACATTATATGAGCAATGCTTGTGATGGTACCCCCATTTTTTTCTTCCATGTCCCCAAGCGGCAGGCAGAGGGCCCTCCTCAGTGGATTTGCTAGAGTTGTCCATGGACTCATGGGTATATAATTGTACATAAAGTAGCCAGTTTGTAAGTGTGTGTGTGTGTGTGTGTGTGTGTGTGTGTGTGTGTGTGTGTGTGTGTGTATCGGTGGGTGGTTGGGGGAAATTCCTCTGGGTATTCTCCCCAGCATGGCTCATACAACCTTGTCCTTCCCCTTTGGCAAAGTTCCTTGAGTCCTTGTGGTGAGTTTAAAGTGTGCTTTACTTCTCTGGATTTCTGCTTTGGACTGTGTTGGGTTTACTGGATTTCAGTGTCTGTACCCTATGCTAGGTTATGAGTTGCTGTGGAGGTAGCTGTCTCGCTCATCTAGTCAAGTCCACAAAGGTGTTGTTTGGGCCCTAGATGAGGATTTAGGAGTGGTTCATCTCCTGCCTGGGTGTCAGCCAGTCTCAAGTTCTGGTGGTAGAAATTAGGTCATCCATGGTCCCTGCCTTCAGAAAGATATAAACAGAATCTCCAGTGCAGGATAAGAGGTAAGTATTGGTTAAATGAGACAACCCTTGTTAATTTGGGGAGACTCTAATGGGTGTAGCCTCTCTAGAGAACAATAGCTAGTGGGGGCTTCCCATTGGAGTAGGGATGTTGGTCTCCATAAGAATTTGCTTTGACATAGCCTATCACATTTTTTTGAACCTCATGGGTCTCTTTGATCAACAGCTTAGTGTGGGAATTAACCAATGACTGGAATAGGGAGTTACAGGCCAGAGCAATTTGTCTTGGGGTTAGGCTGCTTCCCGCCTTCCTCAGGGCCCCTCTTACCAGATGATGTCCCCAACTTCCTTGATATCTTACTGTAGGAAAGTATGGATTTATGGTATGGATTCATTATTGGTTTAGATTAGTGTATGAGCCCCCCAGCCACCCATTCCCCCCTACAATTCCTCCCATCCCCTTGTTCAGTCTCTCAGTGCACCTTTCAGGTTTGCTGACTGTTCAACCTTAACATGGTTAGTAACTGCATATGAGGGAGAATATGTGGTGCTTGTCTCTCTGTTCTTATGTGAGTTCCCTAAGTTTGTTCATTTTTCTTTGAATTTCATTATGTCATTTTTCCTTTTTGCTGAGTAAAGTTCCATAGTGTATATGTACCACAGCTTTGATAACCATTCATCCAGTGATGACATTTGGGTTGATTCCAATTCTTAGCTATTATGAATTGAAACACTATAAACATGGTTGAGGAAATGTCTCTGTGCTGAGGCGAGGAATATCGGGGGAAGATGCCCATTAGAGGGATAGCTGTGTCTGTTGGTAGCTCTATATGCATCTTTTTCAATCGCCTCAACACTGCTTTCCATAGTGGTTGTACAAATTTGCAATCCCACCAGCAGTGAATGAGGGTTCCTTTTTCCCTGCATCCTTGACATCTATTGTTGGATTTTTAAATATTTTTTTATTGTCCATAATGAATTACAACATTAAGTGGGCAAACCATGAGTTGTTATCCCCAATTCCCCGCTGCCCTCCCCTCCCCCCTCCGCTGGATAACCTCCTCCATGGGTCGTCTGGATCAGTCCTTGTGACAAGGGAACATGGATAGCCTAGTGTTCAGCCAGGTTCTCCTGACCATGCCTCTGGATAATCTCCTCCACCATGGCTCTCACAATCTTTCCACCCCCTCTTCCGCTCAGTTCCCTGAGTCTGCTTTAAGGTTGTGAGCTTAGGGGTCTTTGTGTCGAAAATCGTTAATGATTGCCATTCTGCCTGGAGTAAGGTGAAATCTCATTGTTTTGATTTGCAGGGAAATGAGGCTTAAATTAAGATTATTTGGGTAGTACATTCCAATTTCACCTGATCATAGTGGGAAGGTTACAAAATGGTTCATGCTTTTAGCACATGAGAATAACTGTATCGTTCTGCAGGTGGGGAATGCAGGCAAGGAGCCACATGGGTTATGCTTTTCAGTCATCTTTGAATCTTTTCTAATGAAAAAATATTATTATCAAAACTGTGACATTTGCTTTAAGTTTTATCAAGTTCCACTTCCTCAGTTTCTTTCTCCTTTGATAAAGAAACAGAATCCTTTATTAGAGAATCCTTTCTGTTACCTAATACCCACTGCAGAAGCTGTATGCACTCAAGTTCTTCTCCCTCCTCCACATCATCAAAACTTGCTTTTGAATCATTCAGGCTGCGGTAAAAATGACTAAGATCTTAAGGTAGAGACATTTGAATCCCAATGGGAAATAAAGATCTGAGTTAGGGGAGTGAGGTTCTCAGATAAGCAGTGGAGCATATCAAGCATCAATAAGTAGATGTGGAGCCCTTTTTCCATACCAGAACCTCTCTGCTGTACCCAATTATAGGACTAGTCTTGGGGCTGGAAAAATGGCTAGCTTGGTAAGGTTTTTATCACACAAACATGAAGACCTAAGTTTGAGTCTTCAACACTCAAAAGTTGGGCCTGTAATCCCAGTACTGGGGAAGAGGAGACAGTAGGATCCTTGGAACTTGCTGGCCAGCTACTATAGCATAATAATAAATAGTTTCAGATAGATACGCAAAAAATAAAATGAAGAGAATTAGGGAAAGACATTTGACATCAGCCTCTGGCCTGCACAGGCATACAAACACACATATACCCAAAAGATAATAAGAAATAATAAAAGGCTAGTCCTGTAAGTTATATAAAGAGTTATATAGTTATAGAGAAACAACTACACAAAAGCCTGAAAATAACAGGAAACAATAGGAAATCCTTTTTAGGTCATAAAGCAGGTTTACAAAAGAGAAAACTAAAGTTGATTCCTGTTTCCTGAGCTCTATTCAGTTGGCAGGGAAAAGAAGTTGGAGAAAGACTACATGTGAGTGGAAGAGAGGCTAGTGCAGAATCATAAGACTATCAGGAAGGTCAAGGTAGTGTGTGTGTCCCTATCTGCACTAAAACCACTTCTGTCAGTCAACCAAGAGGCATTTAAGTTCAAGAAGGTTACTAACACACTGAGAAGAAACCATACACTTCACTGTGATTGTTTTGTTAAATGAATCACATTTGACTCAGTAGCAATGGCTTTGATGAACTATTCTCCAAATCCATTCATTTTGTTTTATTGAACCAATATTCAAGGGGTTTGTTTGGAAAAGCTACTTACATGGAACCCTATGAAAGACATTGGCAATAACTGAGAACAAAGTAAAATATTATAGAAAACACAGGATGTTTCTTTTGTTTCACATATAAAGTTAAAATGTAAAGCTAATAAAATCTTAAATTTTACTATTATGTATTTGGCAGCTTTATAAATTAAAGAAATTTATATTAGTATTCAGCATTTTTTTCAGTTACCAGAAAATTTTGCCTTGATAAAATATGAATATATAAACTTTTTTAACACCACCATTCAGAAAGGATTTTCCGTTATCTATATATTTAGTATTATTTTATATGGAAAATACAATTTTCTAAAATTTTTAAGATTATTTCTTAATAAATATGTTTTTTTATTTTCCTTGTAGAAGACTGTGCCATTTGTTCTTTGAGGGGAGAAGCATTTCATGATCTAAGCAAATTAGTTTCCTTTTCCTATAAAAGAGTAGGTCTTAACCACAAGCAAGTTGACTATAACATATTCAACAAATAAAGAAAAATTAAAAAGTCTAGAGAGATGGTAAGAGCACATCCTACACAAGCATGAGGGCCTGAGTTGGTCAGAAACCACCCTAGTTGGAATCTAACCTCTCATGTAAACAGATGGGTGTGGGCAACCACCCCTGCAACCCCTGTCCTGCAGAGGGGTTCAGAGACTAGGGAATCTCATGGGTTCATGAAAAACAGCAAACTCCAGTATCATTAAGACACTTGGCTCAAAATGAGAGTGGGCTGAAGAGTGATGGAGTGGACACAGGAATTTCTGCTCCTGCCATAGCAGGTAAACACCCCCCCCCACTACCTCCCTCTGCAGGGGAGCACATGGTGCACTAAAAGGGCACATACAGGTACATATGCCACACACTTACACATCACATTACACATATCAACAGCAAACAAACATTGTTAAAAAAGAAAAATAATGAGACATTAATCCTTTCTCATTTTTAAAATTAAAATATATTTTATATGAATTTTATATTCCTCCTTGTGAGAGTTTGATCCAGGTGTCCTCCACAATATATATTATATATATATATTATATGTATATTATATATATTATATATATTATATTATATAATATATATTATATATTATATAATATATATATAATATATATATATTCTGAATGTTTGATTCCCAGCTGATGGCAGTTGGGTATTGGAACCTTGCTTCAGCTGTGTTATTGGCAGTGGGCTTATAAGGGGTTATAGCCAGCTTCCCCTTGCCAGTGTTTGGTGCACTTTGCTATTGCTTTTGTCCATCTGATGTTGGCTAGGAGGTGATGTCCATCCCTCTGCTCAGGCCATTTTTTCCCCTGCCATCATGGAGCCTCTCCTCTAGTCCTTAAGCCAAAATAAACCCATTCCTCCACAAACAGCTTTGGTTGGGTTCTTTGTTGCAGCAGTCAGGAAGATGACTGTAACACTCCCAAATAATTTGATGGTGAAATTTACTATGTATGCAACTCTGATTATGAAGACACTATAGTAGGGTTCATGTATTTCCATATTTTACCTTGGTAGCATTTAAATTTGAACACTAATATTTAATATTTCATTTACTGGGAGAAAAATACTGTGTTGTAGTCAGCCACACACCACTGGGATGAATCTCCAAACTACGTGCAGTTATGGGAGGAAAGGATTTGTGGAAACTACAGATCTAGAAGTTCCATAGTAGAGAAAGAGGCTGGTCCCCTTCTCACAGTCCAAGCAGAGAGAGAAAAACCATCACCAGCACCCACCACACACACACAAGCAGAACAGGCAGGGAAAAAAAGAGATATTTCTCTCCCTTTATATAGCCTTAGGGCACGTTCTTGCAACCCTATTCCACACTTGTTAGCTTCCTGAGTCTGTGGAATTTCCTTCCTGCACTGCCCTCCCAGGAAAGGATATTTGTTTCTAGCTCTCCTGGGCTTCCATATATCTTGCCCCCTACTGAGAAGGCTGCCTTCCTGCGAACATCCTCAGAGATCCACCCAAGATTACTTAAAAAATCAAGTTGACAACAAAACTTAACCATCACATACTATAAAAAGCCCCAGCAGCTGCAGGAGATTTGCTGCCCCTTAATTTCTACTATTTGTGAGGCTGAGAATAAACTCACGATATCACATGACAAAATTGACTCTAATTTCACTAGTAATATTCCTTCCAATGCCTCTACTAATTTATATGTGAACATTGTATTCTGCATGTCCTTTTTTTTTCCGCCAAGCCTGCCTCAAATTCAGAAAGTCCTTCTCACTAGATGAAGTGTTTGATAATACCATTATAATGAGGGGAAACACAGAGAAGGGAGGGATGACCATGCCAATTAGTGTTGCTACTAATTAGAAGCAGTGTTGTGAGGATACTAAACCAAAAGAAGGGTACAAAAGATAATGCTTCACCTCCTTAATCAAGACAAAATAACACTCCACACAAGTTTTTAAGGTACTTAGTTTAGTATATGGTGCACACTCAGTTTGTCCCCATGTTTAAGTATCTAGTAGTATTAAGTGGAGTCAAAAAGCTACATATCTGGACAATTCAGGCTGTCCACAGAGAAAAATTCATTTATTAAGCTTTCTTCATTTTTATGCTAGAAATGACATGATATATGCTAAATCCTTGAGTCTCACTTTGTGGGAGAGCATGAAAAAGAAAACTCAGGGAAATTCAGGAAAAGAGAGAGAGAGAAAGAGAGAGAGTTGTTTTTCTACTTAACTGTAAACTGGTAGGAGACTTTCACTACTCTTCATAATGCTTTTATCAGAAGGGTATTAACCACTTTGTACAAAAGTAACAGAGGCTCTTTGCAGGTTGTCTGATAGCAAATTATATCTATGGTAAGGATAGTCATTTTAGGAATTTTGGTCTCAGTGCAACTGTAAACCGGTAGAAACTATTGTGGAAGCACATGGCTTTGACCAAATCATGACCACATTAAATGTTCATTACTAGAGAATAATAATGGATAATGGATAATAAGTAAAGGATAATAGTTTATGTTATAGGAAGAATAAAGGATAATGGATAATAAATAAAGGATAATGGTTTATGTTTTAGATAGAATTATGATTCTTTTGACCATAAAATTTTTATTTAGTTTCTTGTGCCAACTATAGGTTTTGTGTGGTTCTGTATGAACAGAGGGCTTGAGTTACATATGAAACATTTGTTTGCCAAAGTGAAGAACTTTGGCAAAGTTATTGTCAGATACTTAGGGCAATATCCAATTATGAAGTATTTCACATTATTTTGTGTAATAAGTACATCTTTTGCATGTAAACTTTAATTTTTATAGTTCTTATAATGTCCTTAAAATAATTATTATCAATTAACAGCAGCTAGAGGCCCTGGTGTACCATTCTCTCCCTCTCTCTTTCTTCCTTGCAAAGAAATAAAATGTTAAAATTCATTCTTCCTTCCCATTCCATATTCATCTCTACTATAGCCTTTTATAGGAAGCCCTATTAATATTCCTTATTTACTAAAGATTTGTAAAACTAATGAGTTGTGTTCTATCTGTGCCTTGCCAAAGCACAGTGCCACAATTTGTCTGGGTCTGAGTTACTTAGGGAATTGCAGCGCGCATCAACTCCCTGTTCACCCACGGGAGCTGGGTGAGCAGCGGCTTGGAACAGCTGTGAGCCGAATGAGAGATGAGACTCTCGGGAGAACGCGGCAGTGGGCAGTTCTCATTTTATTGTACAGATAGCAGTTGCTTATATAGAGAAAAGTCAGAGGTAGAAGCATAGGAAGCAAGATCTGTGAGAGAATGGTGATGTCAGCAGAGGAAATGAAACCTTGTTGTTTAGGTTTTTTATTTGCAGTTGGATTAAGTTAGGCTTTGAACTGCTTGCTTTTATGTCAGGGGACAGCTGTGGCCTGCCTGGGCGCTGGAGTTTTCAGGATTACTAAGATTTACATGGGCCCTCGGACTTTGCCTCAACTTCCTTATCAGAAGGAGACAGTCCCAGAAGCCTGCCAGACTCAGCAGAACCCTACTTCCTCCATGCCCCATTAGCAGGGTACCACAAATTTGCATCATAAATACTGATTTTCATTGAATGCCCCAATAGACTGAATTATGATACTGATCTTAATAGTGATTTCTGGCTCAATCCTTAGCATACTTTAGGGGTTTCAGCATGTATATTGAATGAATGAATGAATGAATGTGAATGAATGAATGAACAGTCAAATTGAATTCTTGTTAATCTTAGTGCAAGAGGACTTTATCCAAGGTATTGATGATTTTCCAAAAGATTAGGGTATTAGGATTCTAATCTTAATTTAAATACTTTATGAAAAGCATTAATCCTGGGACAAAAGGTTATCTATTTGGATTTACAAGCCAATCACAACAACTGACTGCCACTGCATCAGGTACTACCAAGTGCCCCACCCACACGAGACAGCACTCATCATTTTAGTACACACTGATGGAATTATATGTTGTTTGCATTTGCAAATTTGGAAGAAGGCCAGAACACTTGGAAATTAATTGACATGTAGCCTTGAAGCACTTAGAGTTGATTTGGGATATATCTGCTTCCTTAACATCGACTGGGATAACTTCAAGGAATGGCTTCAACACCTTGTAGATCTCCCCTGAGTAAATAGTTTGAGTGCCTCTTCCTTCCAGACACCTGTTCTCTATTTCCTGATCTACTCCTGAGTTTCCTGGGATGACCTCCTGCCCTTCTCTCAGGTTCTGCTGCTGCGAAAACTCATTGTCTAACTTAACCAACCAATGTCTCAGACAGGATCACCTGTGAGAACAGTACAAGCAATGTTCAGGATATGACATTCTAAATGCACCCCACTGACTTCAAGCAGAAACTGTAATGAAGTTAAAAAGAGACATATAGGGGTTGTTGAGATGACTCCGCAGTTAAAGACACTTGCTTACAAAGCCTGCCAGTCCGGGTTCAATTCCTCAGTACTCAAATAAAGTCAGAGGCAAAACCTGGTGCATGTTTCTGGAGTTTGCAGTGTCAAGTGGTACTAGCATGCCCATTCTCTTTCTTTCTCTCTTTCTATCTCTTTCTCTCTCTCTCCCTCTCTCATAAATACATAAAATTTTTTTTAAAGAGAAATATAGGGGTTGAAGAGATTGTTTAGTGGTTAAGGCACTTGCCTGCAAAGCTTACGGACCCAGGTTCAATTCCCCAGTACCAACTTAAACCCGATTCACAAAGTGGCATATGCATCTGGATTTTCTTTGCAGTGGCTAGAGACCCTGATATGCCCATTCTTTCTCTTTCTCTCTCTCTCTCTCTCTCGCTCGCTCGCTCTCTCACATCTCTCTGCTAACAAATAAATAAATATTTTAAATATTTTAAAAGAGAAATATTATTTATAAGAGAATAGCATCTGAGTAGAGAGAAGGATATAAATAGTATGACTTTTCCATTCATGATGGTATAGAATTTATGGGCAGATGCTTTGTAACAGGTGTAACTATAATTTAAGAAGCCTCTTTCATTAGTCACTCAGGATACTGCTATTATTATATTAGAGTCTTGATCTGAACACATTATTGCTTCATTTGCTTTTATTTAACACACAGTTTTGTTTGTGACAAAGCTTGAAAAGACACTAAAGGACTAAAGTTATCTATGAAGAATTTTTATTTTATAATAAACAAATTTAATTAATCTAATTTTATAGAGATATAAAGGAAGACTGATGAAAGAAAGTCTACCTGAAGAAGGAAATGAATTTTAAAAATAACAAAAAATTTGAGTCTTTTGGCTTCATTTTATTTGCTAACTACCAAAAGATAATTATTAGCCTTTTAAGAATTCAGCTTAGCATTAAGGCTCAAAATATAATGTTCTTGTTATTTTTATGTGTTTATGAGCATTCAAACTTATAAGTAATGGGACTCTTATGTTATCATACAATTTAGAAGATGTCTAGGCGAACATTTACTTACAACACTAAAACTGTGACATTTCTGTGCACAGCTATTTTATTTCCCTTGTTATCTCTATTTCAGCTACGTGAATTTGTGGGAAGGCCTAGAGTTCCCAAAGAAGCAATTTCTAGCAGGAATCTGAAGATCAGCTCTAACAACAAAGAAAACTCAATGAATTAATGAAAAGAAGGTTTCCAATCAGGTAGGAACATTGAATCTCAAACATTCAGTCATCAAAGTATGCTGAGAGCTGGGTAGCTACTTGGAAAAGATGGATACCTGACCGAGTACTGAAAGCACCTTAGAAAAAGTTGGCCTACAGCTCCCTTGGGGGCAGCCTGTTTACCACAAGTCTCCTTGGAGGGCATACAATAACAGCACGATGCTTTTCTTCCCATTTTTAGCTCATGGTTGCTATGCGTGATTAGTGATCCTGTGCCTGGGCTTTAATCCCAGGAGGATGGACATGTGCAGCAGCAAATTAATCCATTCTGCACTTTCTCATAAGGCAAATCATTTTCCTGTGTTGTCCCCATTCCTCTTGAGTTGTTTCTCAGAATCAAAAGGTCTTCAAAGTGAGGAATAACCCCAGTTGATGGCATAAAGAAATCTACATTGTTCTTGTCAGGGAACAGTTAGCCTTGGCCGTCACAACCCAAAGACCCACGCAGGCACCTGGATGGGAGACAAAGGAGCCTGGGAAAGAGGAGCTGTGTGAGTCCCACAGACAATTCTCATTTACATCTTGAGATCAACATTTAGGGTAAAATGTTTATGATGAGACAAAAAGCAGTAGTGAAATCAAAATCGAGTTAGTTTTCTCATGTGCACTTACGTACTCAGTGTACTTGATCTCCAGTGAGCGCTCAAAACACAGATGCATAGTGAATGGCAACAGGTACATGGGTGAATGGAAGAAATAAGTTAACATGGTGGCCAAGCTGTGTGACCATCTATTGCCTTGTGTTCTGTCTTCTGGAGTCTGTCGATTTAGCAGTAGCAGTATCAGGACACAATTTGTTGAATGAATGAATGAATGAATGAATCCTTGTTATTCACAGGATAATTATAAGAAAAGCCTAGAGTCCAAATTGACAAGATCTATTGAAGAAGTTGATAACAAAAGCCTGGATCTCAGAATGTATATGTGACTAACAATTTATCTTGTTTTCAGACAAATTTTTAATAAGGTTAAACAGCATCCTTTACATTTAGGAATAGAAGCTATGTTAGGCTTACTAACAGATGACTTAAATATTTGTTTAAAAAATAGCCCTCTAAGAAACTTCTAAGTTATATTACTTACAAACATGTTTTTCAAGAATTTTAAGAGCAATTTCAAAATGAGTAGCTGCTGAAATTCTGAGTTATACCTTTCTGGAAGATAGAACAGTTGAATACCACAGAAGTGACTTCTCTAGATGCTGCTTTTGCTGTCTTCTACTGTCCTCAGGGAGAGCAAATGCCATTTAGTTAGAAGAAAAAAGTGTAAAATTTAGCATAATTCAGTTTCTCTAAAACCAAAATACAAATTGCTTAAAATAAAATCTTAGAAATAATTTCAAAATGTGTGGTAATTTACTCATTGAATTGTCCTATTCACATGTGCTTACTAATGTCACATATGAGTTGTGAGAGCAGACATTAGCTATGTTGTCATTTCTTTCACTGTATTTATTTTTCAGTGCTCTGATTGTCTCCCATACTCCATTTTTTCCCTGGATTCTCTTCAGAATAAGAGATGCCCTTACTGGTTGTTTTAAAATTTTGGATGGCTAAAGAGTAGCATCAATTTCATTAAAGATAAAAAATTGTCCCAAAGGATGCTTCACTGTGAAGCATAAATTCCTTCTATGGAAGAAGTTCATAGCTGAAAGGTGTCTGAATATAAAAGGTTTAGGAATCAGGACTTTGTTGTTTGAAAGCAGAGACCTTCATTCCTTGCATTAAGGTCTAAGGATAATGTCTGATATCTAGATGATTTTTGCTTTTTAAATATTATTTTATAATATTAAATCTTACAAATAATACATATAAATCTTGTAAGTTACGAAACATAAGAACAAAAATTCCAAAGCTAAGATCTAGAATCAACTCTGCAGTATGCTCTTCTCTGCTCTACATTGGTCTTCACTCTTTTTTCCGTTTATTATCCATAATTAGATACATTGAATGAGCAAATAATGAGTTGGTATCCCCAGTTCCCCAATTCCCCTGTTGTGTCCCCAATCAGCTGGTTATCCTCCTCTGTGGGCAGTCTGGATCAGCCCATGGGGTATGGGGTTATAGAGAGCCTCGCGGTCAACCCGGTTCCACCCCCCTTTGTATGTTGTTACTGAGGGGGGCCATGTCTCTGGCGGTTCTCCTCCACCATGTCTCTTACAGTCTTTCCACCCCCTCTTCTGCTCAGTTCCCTGAGTCATGGTGGGTGAGTATTAAGGGTGCTTTATTGTTGAGGTCTTAGGGGGTCTCTGTACTTCTGCTTTAGGTTGTGTTGAAGATCATTGGTGTCTGTCTTGCTGGCTTATCCTGGGTTGACTAATTGGCTGTGGTTGTGGGTCTCTTGCTTATCCCACCACTCTCTGTGGGGTTCCCTGTGGATCCTCCAAGGCAGGTCTGGGGTGGCTCATCTCTTACCAGGATGTCAGCTATTGGCCTTCCATTTGTTGGTAGGGTTGGAGGAGCCACAGGTCTCTCACTGTCTTCAGAGAGTGAGATCAGTATAGGTTACCTGAGATACACATTTCTGAATTGGTAGATTCTACTGTTAGTAACCTCTTTGTAAATCACTTGTGAAGTGAATTTCTCTTTGGGGTCCCAAGATTCTGGTTCCCAGTGCATTTTGCCCAGAGTCCCCAGTTCCAGTAATCCATCACTGAGTGGATTACTTGGCTGAATTACAAGCTGTTGATTACCTCCCCCAAGCTTTGGCTCCTCCATTGCACAAGTGCTCGTTTCTTGGTTCACTGTTCTGACCCAGTAGGAAGTGTGTTCAGCCTGCTCATGGTGACAGACTGTGTTTCATATCAGTGGTCTCTGTTTAC
>PVHP010042007.1:0-15128 GCA_004024765.1 Zapus hudsonius
GAAGCTTCCGGGTTTTTTTTTTTTTAATGTGGGGATCTGAGGATAGGATTCAGGTACAGAAGTAAGTGCCTTTAACCACTGAGACTTCGCCCCAGCCCCTGAACTTGGTTTTGAAAGAGGGTATCTTTATCGTGGCTTTGAGGAAGACCATGGTAATGTTGCCTCCAATTCCCTCCTTCTTGAAATAGGGGCTCATGTTGTTCAGGTTGGTCTCAGAAACCTGGGCTTCAGGGATCCTCCGCCTCAGTCTTAGCAGCAGCTGGGACTGTAGGCACACAGCAGTGTGCTCACCCCCATGAAGGTGCTGTCCAAGCTGTTTGTGGATAATATTTTCAATTCCTTTCTCACTGATACTTTTGTTTAAAAAAATTTAGAGGAATAGGGCTGAGGAGATGACTTAGTTATTAAAGGCACTTATCTGCAAAGCCCGTTGGCCTGGGTTCACTTCCCCAACACCCACATAAAGCCAGACACAAAAAGTGGTGTAAGCATCTGGTGTTTGTTTGAAGTGGCAAGAGATCCTGAATGCACCACCACTCCCATTCCACACAGATAAATAAATAGAAACTCTAAAAATCTGGAGAACCCAGAGGTTTCACTTTTGGTGAAAAAAAAAAAAGAAAAAATTCAAATGCCTTTTTTTTTCTGAGAAGTTGGAAGGTTCAGACAATGAAAAACCATGTCTATTGTTGGGCTGAGAGGAAAGGCTGAGAGAAACCTAGCACACAGCCTTCCATGGGCCTCAGGGCCAGCTCCTCCCTGCAGTCTTATTCCTGGGCAGGCTCCCTCATTTAAGCTTCTGATTGTAAAAAGCATTGACTCTCTGCACCAGTTTGCAGAGTGCTCTGGAGATGGGCTTCTTGGCATTTTCCTAGTCTCCTCACAGGGAAAGAGCACTGTGTAAAGGCCCAAGGAACCTCCCCAGGGCCGCATAGTGCTAAGACCAGAGGCTATGGAGGTAGTACTGAGCTCCTGGGCATCTCAGGATGCCTCAGTACTCTAGGTAAGGAGAGCATACACTTTAAATCTGTGTCGGTTAAAACCTTTAGCTGCATTTCAGATTCCATTTTGATGGATTTTATTTATTATAATATTGTGTGTGTGTGTGTGTGTGTGTGTGTGTGTGTGTGTGTGTGTGTACACAGGTATACATGTATAAATGTGGATGTGGAGCCAGAGGACAGCCTTGGGTGCTGTTCTTCACGTGCCATCCATCCTTTTTTGAGACAGGATAGTTTGAATGTAAATGTCACCCATAGCCTTCTGTGTTTGTGATTAAGCCTGGTACTCCATTCCCAGCTGGTGGAGCCGTGCTGGAGGAGGTGTGTCACTGGGAGTGGCTGTAAGGATTTGATAATCCAGCCCCATTTCTCAGTACCTGCTAGCTCACTCTTGTTGCTTTGCTGCTTCCTCCCAGTTGATGTGACAAGATATGACACCCTGCTCCCTGGCTATACCATGATTTCCCTGCCATGATGAAACTTTGAAACCATAAACCAGAAATGAGCTCCTTCCTTCCACAAACTGCCTCTGATCAGATGTTTATGCCAGTAACAGGACGGTAACTGTAACACGGGGTCTTCCATTGACCTGGAATTTACCAAGTAGTGTAAACTAGCAAGCATGGTGCAGGGATGTGATTGTCTCTGGGCCCTTCTTTGCAGTGTAGTTCTGGAGATTGAACTCAGGCATTCATGCTTTACTGACTGAGTTATATCCCCAGCCCATTTTGATGAATTTTCATCTTCTTTTACATCCCTATAAAAAGATCCAGGAAACGCTATCCAGTTGTCATCTTCCAACTCTTTGGTGTATACACCCCTACCCAGAAGAATCCTAATAAACAGTGTATCCAAGCTCTTTTTAGAAATGGCAACAACAGGACTGGAGGTACAACTCAGTGGTAATGGATTTTCCTAGTGTATTAGTTACTTTCTCATTGCTGGGACAAAGTTCCTGGTCCCAGAGAAAGAAGAGTTTATTTCAGTTTACAGTTCTAGAGGGTGGAGTCCATCATGCCAGAGAAGGCATGACATGAGGAAGCCTGAGTCACAACTTCACATCAGCATGGAGGAAGCACAGACAAAGGAATAGCACATGAGGTTGGGCCATCGTCCCCCAAGGCCCATCCTCCAGTGCTTCTAGCAAGGCTCTGCCTCTTAAAGGTTCCGCAACCTTCCCAAAGAGTGCCATCAACTGGGGATTATGTATTCAAACACTTAAAGCTATGGGAGAATTTATATTCAAACCACTACACCTAGCATGTCCAAGGTCCCTAGTTTGTTCCACAGCACTGAAAAAATAGAAAAAGAGAGAAATGACAGCCACAGTTGGACATCATAAGTGGAAGTTGTTTCAAAGGGTTATAATATCCACTATATTGCAAAAATTGACATCTTCGAATAAAACTGTTACATCACTTTAAAAACTGTATCTAATGGGATTCAAAAAGCACAGCAATCAGATACCCATCATTGCTCACTTAAAAATTCATGAACATGCTCCTCTTTCACCCTGTCAAGTATTACATCCATTTTCTCCTTGAGTTTATATAACTATGCTTATATTGCAAGAAAATAAATATAAATTTTATTTAACTTAAAACTATATATGATCATATGGTTATAAGTATTGCTTTTTCACAATGTCTTATTTTGAAAGCTTTTTTGTAAGTGTGTGTGTGTGTGTGTGTGTGTGTGTGTGTGTGTGTAAAACAGAGACAACCTTTAGTGTCATCCTCAGGAATGCTGTCCACCCATTTTTTTTTTTTTGGTTGTTGTTTTTTGTTTGTTTTTCTTTGAAACAAGGTCTCTCATTACTATGGAGCTCACCAATTAGGCTAACTGGTTATCCAGTGAGCCCCATGCTGGGATTATAGGAATGTTCCACCACACCTACAAATTTTGATGTGGGAATCACTCAGGTCCCCATACATACAAGGAAAGCAGTTTCCTGACTGAACTATCTTCCCGACCTGACTATATATCTTAATATATAGATATATAGGTAAAGCTGGCCTTCCAATTAGCTCGTGTATCCATGGATGCCTGTAATGCACCTTACTTCGATAAGACAGGCTTGGCATCAATCCTATGTCTAATTTTTTGTTCACGCATGCACGTAATTATGTACACACATACATACACACAAGGAATGTTGTCATGGAAGTAGTGTATTTAAGAGCAATATTATCTCTAGATCCTTCAAACACCTTCTGCATCATCTGGCAAGCATATCACAGCTTGCTAAAATCAACTGTAATTAGATCCGACTTTGTCCCAACTTGTGGAGAGCAAAGAGTAGGAAACCACCTCTTTGGCCAAATTTTCAACCATATGTAACCTGGTCAGGTCTGTGGGAAGAGTTCTGATTTACAAATATACTGTATTTTCTAGACATTCTTTATTCTACATTTGAAGGCTTAAAATGCCTCAGAATTATGGGAAAAGAAAGAGAATGGTGGACAAAATTAAAAAAAAACAACTACACTTCCATTGAAAACTGGAGTACCCAGCATGTGCTAAATATTTTCTATATATTATTTCATTAAATCTTTTTTTTTTGTTTGTTTTTCGAGGTAGGGTCTCACTGTAGCCCAGGCTGACCTGGAATTCACTATGTAGTCTCAGGATGACCTTGAATTTGCAGCAATCCTCCTACCTCCGCCTCCAGAGTGCTGGGATTAAGGGCGTGTGCCACCACGCCCGGCTTCATTAATCTTTATAATATTCATGTCAGGCTAGAATGTTGCACCTCCCATTCATATGTCCAAGTCTAAGCTCATAAATAATAGTATTAAGAGTTGGAGCCTAGCCTGGACTAGAGCGAGACCCTACCTCGAAAAACCAAAAAAAAAAAAAACAGAAAAAGAGTTGGAGAGTTTAGCTCAGAGGTATCTACCCCAACAGAAAAGATTAATGCTTTCATAAGAACCCCAAAGGAGATTTTTATTTTTATTGTTTGTTGTGTGTGTTTGTTCATGGGTGTGCATGTTTGTGTGAACTTGGATCATTCCTCTGTCTTTCCACCTCATTTTTTTTTCTTTATTATCCCAAATTAGATATATTGAATGAGCAAATAATGTGTTGGTGTCCCCAGTTCCCCAATTTCCCTGTTCCCTGTCCCCAATCAGCTGAGTATCCTCTTCCTCCGTGGGCAGTCTGGATCAGTCCGTGGGGTAGAAGGTTATGGATAGCCTAGGAGTCTACCCAGTTCCACCCTTCTTTGTATGTTGTTACTGAGGGGGGCCATGTCTCTGGCAGTTCTTCCCCACCATGGCTCTTACAATCTTTCTGTCCCCTCTTCTGCTCAGTTCCCTGAGTCATGGTTTTCACCTTAGTTGAGACAGGGCTCTTTCTTCCTTCCTTCCTTTCTTCCTTTCTTCCTTTCTTCCTTTCTTCCTTCCTTCCTTCCTTTCTTTCTTTCTTTCTTTCTTTCTTTCTTTCTTTCTTTCTTTCTTTCTTTCTTTCTTTCTTTCTTTCTTTCTTTCTCTTTCTTTCTTTCTTTCTTTCTCTCTCTCTTTCCTTCCTTCCTTCAAATATTTATTTATTTGAAAGCAGAGAGAGATGGAGAGAAGAGAGACACCCAGAGAGAGAATGAGCATGCCAGGACCTCCTGCTGCTGCAGAAGGACTCCAGATGAATGTACTACTTTGTACATCTGACTTTACGTGGGCACTGGGGAATTGGACCTGAGTAGTTAGGCTTCGTAGGAAAGTGCCTTAACCACTGAGACATCTCTCCAGCCCCTCTTTCTTTCTTTTCTTTTTTTCTTCTTCTTCTTTTTTACAGGGTTTCTTGCTCTGGATTCTTGCTCTGCTGGTGTTGTTCTTTTCTGTGCTTGCCACATGTTTTTCAGAAAATTCTCCCATCTCCGCCTCTCATCTCACCGTTAGCTTTAGTATCAGTATACTGGGACTATAGAAGACCACCATAGCTTTGGGCTTCTTACAGGGGGTCTGAAGATCAAACCGAGGCACTCCAGCCAGAGTGATTCACTGAGCCATTTCCCCAGTCCCTGGAGGTCTTAACTCTTTATGCCATGTGACGACACAGAATGTTACCACCTTTGAGGATCAGCCTTTATTGGACACTAGATCTACTGACACCTTATCTTGAACTTTCTAGCTTCTAGAAGTGTGAGAAGAACTTTCTATCACTTACAAATTGCTCAACTTAAAGTTTGTTTTGCTGAAGCCACCTGAGGCTTATTATTATTCCATTTATCAGGTGGAGAGAGTCTCAGAGCGTAAGGAAGCCTAATGTGTCTGACTGATTGATTACTGCTGTAATGCTTACTACTCTGTATTTCCTGATAATGTAGATGCAAATTGGGCTTAGACTTACTTCACAAGATAGTGTGCATGCATGCAATTACATGCAAATAATGTTTTTACAGCAATGTCAAGGTCTAAGACAGGGATCCATGTAGACCTTCTGGTTCCTGTAACATACCGATTATGATGTGCTAGCTGGATTTCAACAAAGGGCTGAAGAGTAAATACTCTCTTGAAACAGTTTAGTTTAATTTTTAAAAAACCTTTATATTTATTTATTTATTTATTTAGAGAGAGAGAGAATGTGAGTGTATGGGCATGTCAGGGCCTGTTGTCGCTGCAAACAAATTTCAGATGCATGTGCCACTTTATGAATCTGACTTTACATGGGTACTGGGGAATTGTACTTGGACCATCAGGCTTTGTAAGGAAGCAACTTCAACTGCTGAGCCATTCCTGCAGCCCCTAGTTTAACTTATTTTTATTTTTATGGTGTGTGTGTATGTGTGTGTAAATAGTAGATATGTGTGGAGGTGTAATAATCCTTAGGAATCCTTTTTATTTTCTTTTTTTTCTTGGACAGGGTCTCATTGGCCTAGAACTTACCAGTTAGAATAGTCTGGCTGGCAAGGCTTAGGGCAATTGTGGAAGAGAGGGCTAAAGATTGTAAGAACCACATTGTGGGAAGGAATATCCAGAGGCATTGTACTCCTCATCCCCCAATGGCTGGTTCCTGCTGACAACCCATAACCCCATGGTGAATCACCCCACTGTAGAGGGCGTCAGTGGAATGGGGACATATGTCCACTTAGCAGAGTTTCTATTCAATAATAATTATTAATAACAACAAGAATAAAGAATAGACTGGCTGGCCAATGAGTCCCCAGCTCTGTCTTCCCAGTGCTTGGATTACAAATGTGTTCCCCCCAACACACAGCAATTGTTTTCATGAGTTCTGGGGATCAAATTCAGGCCTTCATGCTTGCAAGGCAGGCATTGTATCAGCTAAGCTCTTGGCCCAGCAAGTTTAATATTTTCTGTTCTGCATCTTCCAAAGTAGTTAATGAGATTTTATTTTTCCAACATTATTGACTTTCAACATTGTTGGAACAATAGGATGAACATAACCATTGTCTGTCTAGTTTGCTCATCAGGTTCAGAGCAGTCTCAGGAGGATGGGACATACCTTTATCTCTGCCCTTCCACGTTTTTGCATGTGTATGCATATATGGTGTGCATGCATGTGTGTATGTGTGTCCATGTGTATGGGTTCATGTATGAGGGAGCATGTTCATATGCATGTGAAAGCCAGAGGACAAACTTGGACATCATTCTTCAGGAATATTTTCTAGCTCCCATGAGACAGGGTCTCTCATCGGACTGGAACTCACCAGTTAGGGTAGACTGGCTAGCCAGTAAGCTCTATGGAATCTGCCTCCCCAGCACAGACATCCAGGTACATGCCACGTCACCATGCATTTTACATGGGTTATGGATCAAACTCAGGTCCTCATGCTCATGAAGCAAGCACTTTTACTGACTGGGCTCTCTCCCCAACCCAGTATTTCTACTGTTGAACTCACTTTGTGGACTCCATAGTTATGTTAGCAAGTGATATTTTACTAACTACTCATCCAATCAAAAAGTTATTTAAAAAATTAGAAAGTCAGGCGTGGTGGCCCACGCCTTTAATCCCAGCACTTGGGAGGCAGAGGTAGGAAGATTGCCATGAGTTCCAGGCCACCCTGAGACTACATAGTGAATTCCAGGTCAGCCTGGACTAGAGCGAGACCCTACCTCAAAAAAAACAAAGGAAAAATGTGAGACATTGTTTCTGTTTTATTTATTTATTTAGTAGAAACTTTGTATGAACAAGTCAAGTGTTGGTAGCACCTTTCCCTCCTCCCTGGCCCCATTCCACTGAGGGTCCTCCTCAGTGGGGTTGCTGGAATGCACCATGGGATTGAGAGCTATGTTGGAGCAACAGTCAGTCACTGGGGGTGGGGGGAGCAATGCCTCTGGATATTCCCATCGTAGACTCGGTTTCTAATAGAAAAATCAAACAACAATGAAACCAAACCAGCCCAAAATAGGGATCGAGGGAAAGCAGCTGCTACTTGCTTTCAAGCCTGGCTATCAATTTACAGGGAAGAATCTCAGTGAAATCAAGCAAGCCCCCTCCCCCCTCCATGAAATTGATCAGCAACAGCCCAAGTGCTGCATCAGCAGGATTCTCTTCCCAGGTCAGCTGTGCCTGGCTGCTGTGTACAGATGTTATCTTATATTTCTTTCTTCTACAGAGAAATTCAAAGACCAGCAGTGTACATATTCAGGGTCTTCATGCTAGTACACAACCCAAAATCCACCGCAGAGATTGTATTAAGAAATATAAGCTCATGGGCTGGGAAGATTGCTCAGTGGTCAAACCACTTGCTATGCAAGCCTGACAAACCCCAGAGCTCTCATACAGCCCTACCTGCTAGTGTCAATGGGAGGTAGAGCCAGGAAGATCCTAAAGCCAGAGGCCCAACTAGTAAGTAGCAAACAAGAGATCTTGTCTTGGAACTGGAGAGATAGCTCAGTAGTTAAGGCATTTGCATAGGAAGCCTAATGACATAGGTTCAATTCCCCAATATTTACGTAAAGCCAGATGAGGAAAGTGGCACGTGTATCTGGAGTTCCTTTGTAGCTGCTAGAGGTTCTGACATACCCATTATCTCTCTCTCTACTTGCAAATAAGTAAATGAATAAGTTTTTTTTTGTTGTTGTTGTTTTTGTTTTTCGAGGTAGGGTCTCACTCTAGTCCAGGCTGACCTGGAATTCACTATGTAGTCTCAGGGTGGCCTTGAACTCACGGTGATCCTCCTACCTCTGCCTCCCAAGTGCTGGGATTAAAGGCGTGTGCCACCATGCCCGGCCTCCAAAGGTTTATGTATTTTTAACACTTGGTCTCTAGCTGATGGCAATTTGGGAAAGTTGTGGGGCCTTTGGGAGGTAGAGCCTTGCTGGAGAATGCGTGTCAACGGGTGTGGGCTTTGGGATAATACCACCCAGCTCTAATTTAGTACTTAGAGTCCTTCCTTCCTGAAGTTATGAAGATGTGACACAGTGATCTTGCTCAGGCCTGGCATGTTTTCCTCACCATGATGAAACTTACCCTCAAAACTGAAAGCCCAAATAAACCCTGTCATCCTATAAGTCGCTTCTGGTCAAGTGTTTTGTCCCAGCAACATGAAGGTAATTGCTACAAGGTAGAAGGTGAGGACCAACACCCAGAAATAGTCCTCTTACCTGCACATGTACATTGTGACACTCAAACTTCTACACCACCACACACACGAGAAAAATGATCAATTCACAGATGCAGTAAAAAACAGTTAGATGTCCTCTCCCAAATTCTCTAGTTTAGTGCTTAGTCTTGTTTCTGGGTAGCCTTACCATTGGAGACCAATTTTAATATGTGACACCCCAGACAGAATGTGCCACAGAGGAATACGGGGGCAGCATAAACTGGGTCTGAGAATTCCCTGGGTCTAAACCACTGTTGGGGCTTTAATTGAATCCATTTATTAGCCTCTCTTGTCAGCACATGCTCCCAAGACTGTGTACAAGAATATTAATACATATCCAGGGCTAGAGGATTTATGACTTTGTTATTAAATGAAAGCCATTTAAAAACTTACTGGTGGGAGCCAGGGAGATGGCTCAGTGTGTAAAGTACTTGCTGCATAAGTAGGAGAACCTGAGTTCAGATCCCCAGTCCCCACATAAAAAAGGCTGGACATGGAGTTATATTGATGTCATCCCACAGCTTGGGAGGCAGAGACAAGAGGACACCTAACACTTGCTGACTAGTTTGCCTAGCCAAATTGGCAAACTTTGGGTTCAGAGAAAGACCTGGCTTCAAAAAAAATAAAGTAGAGAGTGATAGAAGAAGACAGCAGACATTTACCTCTGGCCTATGCTCACACACAGGTGTCCACACAGGCATAAACTTTTGTGTGGGCACATACACTCACACACACACACACAGCATTCATTTCCATTGGTTTACTGGGCAAATTTTCTGGTGAAGCCTGTAAGAAGTTATAAGGTTGTATCTTGTCATTTGGAAGAGTGTTGACTGATTGTCATTGTTTATGGGCAGCGCTTCAAGCTGGGCCTGGTCAGTTCTGTTTCAGACCATCTTTGGTACCTGTCTCCATGTTCTCCATTCCTTCTGGCACCTCCTGCTTCTGACCTCTCTTACCTTCCAGTTGCTGCCACTGCTCGTCACTCTTGTTTCCTCTTCACTTCAACTCTATCAAGTGAACACTTGTTTGGTGACAATCTCATTATGCAGCTGAAGCAGGCTTCAAATGCTCTGTGTAGCCCAAATTGACCTTCTTTCCATCCTCCTGCCTCAGAGTCCAGAGTGCTGGGATTGCAGCTATGCATCATCCCACCCAGCCAGGATCTTAATTCTGAGCAGGCATGATTAATATAACTAATATTGTATGCCTTGCTTGGTTAATAGGGACATTCAAAAAATAGAGATGGGAGTTGGTGTGGTGGCACACTCCTTTAATCCCAGCACTCTGGAAACAGAGGTAGGAGGATCCCTGCAAATTCATGGCCAGCCTGTGGCTACAGAATGATTTTTAGGTCGGTCTAGGCTAGAGTGAGAACCTACCTCAAAAAAACAAAACCAAAAACACCCCCCCCCCCCAGGGCTGTGAGATGACTCAGTGGTTCAAGGCACTTTCTTGAAAATCAAACAAAACAAAACAAAACAAACAAACAAACAAAAGCCTGCTGGCCTGCTCAGTTTGATTCCCCAGTACCCACATACAGTCAGATGCACAAAGTGGTGCATGCATTTGGAGTTCGTTAGCAGCGGCAGAAGGCCCTGGCACCCTCATCCTCTCTCTCTTTCTGTATTTGCAAACAAACAAATAAGTAAAAAGTTAATTGTCAGGGGTGAAAGCCTTTGGGGGCCTTTGGAGGCACACCCTGGCTTAGTCTTGGATGGCACCTGACAGCCTGCCAAGAGGGGCTTGGCTTAATGAGTTTCAGGATGTGGGCCGGGCGTGGTGGCGCATGCCTTTAATCCCAGCACTCGGGAGGCAGAGGTAGGAGGATCGCTGTGAGTTCAAGGCCACCCTGAGACTACACAATGAATTCCAGGGCAGCCTGGGCTAGAGTGAGACCCTACCTCAAAAAAAAAAAAAGAAAAAAGAAAAGAGTTTCAGGAGGTGATCTCGATTGGCTATTATGCACAGGTTCTTATCATAAGACTGACCATTAGCCCCCTGATTGGCCAGGAAGCTCTATATATTCTGCCTCGTTCCCCGCAATACAGAACACACGTTGTCAACCCACAAGCGGTGTGTGTGTGTATTTGTGTGATCACTGCCCTCCGCGGGCGACGGGCAGTGAGTTAATAATGCCCCCAAAAGAAACAATAAAGTAGAATGGGTTCTTTTTAGAAACTGTAAAGTAAGGAAGACACTATAGAACTGTTCAAATTAGGGTTGCCTAGGGTCTGCAGTTTCTATGACTTGGGGGCTTTCTTTAGAGAAAAGAGTAGAATATATGTAACACAATATATATGCAAAGTTAACCACAGTAGTTTCCTATTCACTACAGGAAATAGGGTTTAAGACTTCAGTGGGTCCCTGGAAGTGTGTCTAGCATTGAAGCTGACGTAGGGCTTGAGATGCCAGCAGGGTGGCTACATGGTGCCAGGGTCAACCTGTCTCCTGTGTGCTGTGCGCTCCCTTCTCCCTTGTGTCACAGTACTTGTGTGTTGGGGCCAGCCAGCAGTGGGTAAAATAGATTTACTTGAAAACTAGCACTATGCCTGTGACAGGCAAGCTGGTAGTTAGGTAGTGGACAACAGGCAGGCAGGACACACAGTGTGGACACACTGGACGAAGCGGGATTCACATTCCACGTGAGATGCAATGGGAAAGTGTGGAATTTTATCACATTTTCCAGAGTGGTTCTGCATTTAAAACTGATGGATTCTTTATTTCTGGATATTTCTATGATTTCAGACTACACTTGACCACAAGTAACAAACACTAGAAAGCAAAGCCTTGGATACTGAGGGATTACCCTATGGGTCTGGAGATCGGTACAAGAAAAGAGGTTTTAAACCTAGGTTGACTGGAACTGGGGTTCTCTGGGCTAAGTACATGGGGAACCCAAGCTGTTTAGACACGACCTCATGCTTGTGTGGGAAGCACTCTGACCGGCTGACATACCTCTCCACCCCTTGCCAAAGCCTGGGGGAGGCAATCAATAGCTTTTAATTCGGCCAAATAATCCACTTGGTGATGGGGAGCCCTTAACTGGAACTGGGGACTCAGGACAAAATACACTGGGAACCAAACTCTTAGGACCCCAAAGAGAGATGCACTAGACAAGTGATTTACAAAGAGGTTACTAACAATAGAATTTAGCTAATTCAGAAATGTGTATCTAAGTTAACCTATACTGATCTCCCTCTCTGATGGAGATTTTGTTTGTATCTTTCAGAATGCAGCGAGAGAGCTGTGATTCTTCCAACCCTACCAATGTACCACAGGCCGATAGCTGACATCCTGGCAAGAGATGAGCCACACCAGACCTACTGTGGAGGATCCATATGGAACCCTGCAGAGAATGGTGGGACAAGCAAGAGACCCATAACCACAGCCAATCAGTCAACACAAGATAAACCAGACAGACACCAACGTTTTCAACACAACCTAAAGCAGAAGTACAGAGACCCCTAAGACCTCAACAATAAAACAGCCTTAATACTTCACCCACCATGACTCAGGGAACTGAGTGGAAGAGGGGGCAGAAAGATTGTAAGAGCCATGGTGGAGGAGAATATCCAGAGACATCGCCCCTCTCAGTAACATCACACTAAGGCGGGTGGATTCGGGCTGGCTCCTAGGATATCCATAATCCCTTACCCCATGGACGGATCCAGACTGCCCATGGAGGAGGATATCCAGCTGATTGGGGACAGGGAAGAGGGGCATTGGGGAAATGGGGATAACAACTCATTATTTGTTCATTAAATTTATCTCATTATGGATGATAAAAAAATAAAAATAAACTTAAAAAATCAGGAAAAAAAGTAATAAAAAGAGTCAGTTGGACATTTCAAGTTTAATTAGGAAGATTTTCTGAAAGTGTCCCAAAAGATTCTCTAAAGGAAGTTTTTGTTTTTGTGCAAGTGATGGATGGTATTGTAATTTTTCGTTTTTATACTTCCTTCCACAAATAAGATAGAGTTGGTGTTCAATAAAAATAGAACTAAGTCAACTGTTAAGAGTTGCTGAAAATCTATATCCAAAAGAAATTAAACAAGCTTATTAAAGAAAAAAACAAAACAAACAAAAAAACCTAGGTTGAAAGGCTTCATAGTAACTCTGCCTCTGGTTTCAAATAAATATGGCCTCCCTGAGTGTATCTGTCTTGAATTTCATACTTGCATCAAAGAATTTCAACAGAAGTAGGGCAAGGGGTGGAGAAGTATGTCAGCCCATCAGAGTGCTTCCCACACAAGCATGAGGTCGTGTCTAAACGGCTTGGGTTCCCCATCACCCATATAAAGAGCTGGGCATGGCCACACACATCTGCGACCTCAGTCCTGTAGGGAGCAAGCTCTGGAATCAGTGAATGTTTCAAGGAAACATGTGGATGAGTGGGGGTGGGGGACCTGACGTTCTCTGGCTTCCACACATCCATCAGCACCACATGTGCACAAACACACACAAAGTACACATACTACATACATACACATGTAAAAGATGAGCTTGTGATAAAAGCACCATTCACGGTACCCATCCGCCTAGCCCTGTTCCTCTTAAAAACAAACTCTTACTTATTTGCTACTTTCATTCATGTATATAATGTATTTTGATCGTATTCACCCCTCCATTATGCTCCCTTGTTCCCCACTCCTATGGAACCTCCTTTTCTCTCTCTCAATTTCTACTGTGTGTGTGTGTGTGTGTGTGTGTGTTGTGACCCACTGAGGTTAAGTAGGGTTGCCTACATGAGGACTTACTTAGCAGAGCATAGGAAACTCATCAGTGACTACAGTACCATGGGTGTGGTGTTCATACGTGTGTGTATGCATGTGTATATGTGGGTGAGTACATCAGGAGGCCGGAGGCCAACATCAAATGTCTTCCTCTGTCACTCTCCATATTATGTTTTGACAAGACCTGTCTCTCCCTGAACCTGCAGTTATCCACTTGGCGAGCTAGCCAGCACATCCAGGGATCTCGTTTTTTTCCTTTCTGTTGCAGAAATTACAGAGTGCATGCTGCCACACCCAGCTTTTACATGGGTGCTGGGGAAAAAAGAAGAGTCTTTTAATTTTATCTCTTTTCAGGTATTTACCTCAAAATGTGTAGTCATATCTGACTACCTTCTCTTGCATGTGTGTGTATGCATGTTTGCATATGTGAGGGTACACATGCGTGTGTCTGTGTGTGCAGGTCAGAAGTTATATCTGGTATTTTCTCAGTTGCTCTTCCATTGAACCTGGAGCTCATTGATTGTGTAAAGTAACTAGCCAGCAAGCCCCAGGAATCGTTTCCTCTCTGCTTCCCAAGAACTGGGATTACAGGTGTGCTCCTCTGCACCTGCTTTTGCATGAGTGCTGGAGTCCATGTTTGCATGGCGAACATGTTATCAACCAAACCATCTCTTTGCCCACACACTTATCTTTTTAAAAATGGTTTATCAAATTTAGTAAAATCTGTTGTCCCCTTGCTATGAGTGGTGAGGATTTATGCTACTGTGGGGGGTTGGATCAGACGTTCCCCATAAACTCATGCATTCATGATGCTTGGTCCCTAGCTGATGGCAACCGGGGAGGTGTCTGAGGTGGTATGATGTTAGGGACAGGCTTAGGGATATTATGGCCAGTTTCCTTTGCAAGAGTTGGCTCACTCTCCTGCTGCTGTTGTCCACCTCATGTTAGCAAGGAGGTGATGTCTGTCTCTGTTCTACCATCTTTTCTCTGCTATCATGGAGTTTCCCTTGAGACTGAAAGCCAAAATAAAAATAAAACAAACAAACAAACAAACAAAAGCCCTGTCCTCTCATAAGCTGCTTTTGGTCACGTGCTTTATTCCAGCAAGAAGAAGGTAACTACAGCAACTACTTTCTTTCAGTATTTCATAGTATTTGTTCTGGTCTTTAGTAACTTAGACCAGCAGCTAACATTAGCTTTAGTCTCTTAAAACTTGGAAACTTGTTGAAACCAAAATTTGCTGCCAGTCCAGGAGGAGCAGCTCTGTCTGCCATGTGGGGTCTTCCCAGCTCTTCCCACTCCAGCCCTGCCCCCACACTGTCCAGGGAAGTCCTCCCATTCTTCAAAGCCCAGATCAATTCTTCCCTCATCTATAAATCTCAGCTGTTCCAATATGCTTCGATATCTCTCTTTGAATGTTCCTCGCTGCACTTCTGCAGCACACAATTTAGCACTTAATTATAACGCTTATTGTTTGTTTGTGAGCACCCCCATCCCTGGAACCAATTGTAGTATCTCTTGCAAGGCTGGTTCTCAGTAAATGTTTATTGAACAAAATCATTCTTCTCCTTAATTGGTTCAGATTTGTGCATCGTGCCTGCTTCACTAGACTATAAACTTCACCTGCCGTCATGTGTCCCATAGCCTATAACACAGAGTAGGCATTCAGTACTAAATATGCGTTGGTTAATTCTGATTTTTTGCTTTATCTACCTTACCTGGTAGCATTTCTCCTTCGTCTACTAGGAGATAGAAGGTGCGTGAAAATGTGCTTTTATAAATGAACTCTGTTATGTAATTTGTATTTTTCCCTGCCTTTAAAAAACT
>PVHP010042008.1:0-15162 GCA_004024765.1 Zapus hudsonius
TATCACTAACCAAGGTAGTGAAAGACTTATATAAGGAAAATATTGAAACACTCAAGAGGGAAATAGAGGAGGATATAACGAGATGGAAAGACATTCTATGCTCATGGATAGGGAGAATCAATATAGTGAAAATGGCAATCCTGCCAAAAGCAATTTACAGATTCAACGCAATGCCAATAAAAATCCCAACCTCCTTCTTTACAGACATTGAAAAAATAATCTCCAAATTTATTTGGAAGGGTAAGAGACCTCGAATAGCTAAAACTATTCTGAGCAAAAAAAATACGCAGGAGGTATCACCATACCTGACTTTAAAACATACTACAAAGCCATAGTAACTAAAACAGCATGGTATTGGCAGAAAAACAGACAGTCTGACCAGTGGAATAGAATTGAAGTCCCAGCCTTTAATGCAAGTAACTTCAGCTTCTTAGTCTTTAACAAGGGTGTCAACATTGTATGCTGGGCCAAAGATAGCATCTTCAACAAATGGTGTTGGATAAATTGGATAAACATGTGTAAAGAAATGAAAATAGACCCACTCCTTTCACCATGGACACAGATCAACTCCAAATGGATCAAAGACCTAATATCAAGCCTGTAACCCTGAACACCCTGGAAGAAAAAGTAGGAGGAACCCTACATGAAATAGGAGTAGGGAACAAATTCCTGAGCAAATATCCCGTAGCCCAGGAAGTGCGACAGTCACTTAATCAATGGGACCTGATCAGACTGAAAAGCTTCTGTATAGACAAAAACACTGTTCTCAAAGTCAATAGACCCCCTTCAAACTGGGAGATGATATTCTCCAGCTACAACTCAGACAAAGGCCTAATTTCCAGAATCTACAGAGAACTCAAAAAAATTAATAACAAAAAAGCAAACTGCCCTCTCAAAAAATGGGGCACTGATCTCAACAGAGAATTCACAGAGGAGGAAACACAAATGGCCTTTGCTCACCTGAGAAAGTGCTCAACATCCTTAAGCATCAGGGAAATGCAAATAAAAACGACAATGAGATATCACCTTACCCCTGTCAGAATGGCAATCATAAAGAAAACCAACAACAATCTTTGCTGGCGAGGATGCGGGGAAAAAGGAACCCTCATTCACTGCTGGTGGGATTGCAAACTTGTTCAACCACTGTGGAAAGCACTGTGGAGAATTCTAAACAGAATGGACATAATCCTTCCAATGGACCCAGCTATCCCTCTACTAGGCATCTATCCACAAGATGTCACATCTCGACGCAGAAACATTTGTCCAACTATATTTATAGCATCTCAATTCATAATGGCCAAGAATTGGAATCAGCCCAAATGCCCATCCATGGAGGAATGGATAGAGAAACTGTGGTATATTTATACAATGGAATTTTATGCAGCTGAAAGGAAAAATGCAATATCGAAATTTAGGAAAAAAATGGTCTGACTTTGACCAGATCTTACTAAGCAATCACTCAAAAGAACAGAGAATAGAATGCCACATATTGTCCCTTATATTTGGTCCTTAACCAGGATAACCGTGTTCTTTATGCATACTCGTGTTAAGAAGTGAGACTTTATGAATGAGAGGTAAGGGATCAGGGGAGAGGAATGGCATAAGCATGGGGATAAACCATATTAGGTTCAAAACTATAAAATCCTTACGAGCATACTGTAACCTATTGAGAAAGTAGTGAGTGTCGCCTGGCAAGACGGGCCATGAGTAGTAGGGGAGAGAGTCTAAGCTTGTGAATAATTAGATCAGCCTGACAACCCCTGGTTCCAACCACTGGTTTCTTCCCTCACTGAGCTGTTGACCAAAGTGACTCATGAAATTCCAACAACAAGACAGAATTGTGTCAAAGCTCTTGAGTGCCCTCCCCAGGCCTGAGGCAAAACCCTGTTACTGAAGAAACCACAGAGTGCATCGATCAGCATCCAGAAACCCTTCAACGTCCGGAATGGTATCCAGCCCCTAGAAGGCAGTTAGTGTAGTGCTGGAAGGCACTGCACAGGCTCCTAGGGGAACTGATCAACGACAGCTGGAGTAAACACAGACCACTGACTGGAAACACAATCTGTAGCCATGAGTAGGCTGACCACACCTCCTACTGGGAGGGAACAGGGAACCAACAATGGAGCACTTGTGTAATGGAGGAGCCTGGGCCTGGGGGAGACAATCAACAGCTTTCAAATTTGGCCAAATTTTCTGCTTAGTGAGGGGGACCACTTGTCTGGAACTAGGGATTCAGGGCGATAGGCACCGGATCCTGTACTCTTGGGCTCCCAAATCAAGATGCACTATGGGAGCGAGTGACAGGGAGGCTACTAAAAATAGAATCTAGGTAATCCAGAATTGTGTATATTTGTTATCCTACACTTATCTCACTCTCCAATGGAGATTGTGTTTGTATTTTTCAGGATGCAGGGAGAGAGCTGGGGCCCATCTAACCCTACCCACCGACCGTAGGCCGATAGCTGAGATTCTGGCAAGAGAGGAGCCATCACAGTCATATCGTGGAGGATCCAAATGGAACCACGCAAAGAATGACAGGATGAACAAGGGGCCCACAGCCACAGCCATTAAATCAACACAGGATAAGCCAGTGAGACAGAAACCAACAATTTTGACACAAAGATGCCTAAACTCACAACCTTAAAGCAGTCTTAATACTCATCCACAATGACTCTGGGAACTATGTAGAAGAGGGGGTGGAAAGATTGTGAGAGCCGTGGTGGGGGAGATTATCCAGAGGCATGGCCAGGAGAACCTGGCTGAATACTAGGCTATCCATGGTCCCCTGTCACAAGGACTGATCCAGACGACCCATGGAGGAGGTTATCCAGCAGATTGTGGAGGGGAGGGTAAAGGGGAATTGGGGATAACAACTCATTGTTTGCCCACTAAATGTTGTAACTCATTATGGACAATTAATTTTAAAAAAAGAAGAAAACAAATAAAGTTTTAGAGCTGAATAAAAAAATAAAATCAAGTAAATAAATATAAAATTAAAAGTCCTGAAATAAAAAAAGAAAATGTACTTATTATTTGGTATTTAATGAAGATATTACTTTCCCATCAATTTATTGGATGTAATTCAATGTCTGTTTATTTTTAAGAATCTGGCATTGACATTGCATCTCCATGAGTGGCATTGGTGAAAACAAAAGCCAAATTCAGGCTGCCTCTACACAAATCCTGGTCCCATGATTATTAGTTATTCAATACTAGGGAAATTGTTTGACCTCTTTATATGAATCCTTTTTCATATTTGAGTGAGGAATGGCTTATTAACTCAATTTCTGTTACTATAATGAAATGTTCAAGATAGGCTAATCTTATGAATAAAAGAGACATTTTTCACATGATTTTGGAATTTCAAATTTCAAGATTGAGCTGCTGTATTGGAAATACATCTGGGAAGAACCTAAGGGCAGATAACAGATGCCTGATATGAGAGGATGAGATCAAATTTTGAAACAGGAAACTAGAGAGAAACTAGGGTCCCACAATCCCTTCAGAAAGGCATGCCCTCAATTGTTGTAAGGACATTTTACTAATCCTTAACCCTTAAAAGTTTTGTAACATTGTTCAACACTGCCACCATGGAAACCAACCTTCAAATACATGAACCTTAAGAGACAAACTACATAAAAATTATAGAAAATGACAATCATACTTTTGACACAGTGTGACTGAGATTAAAATAAAAATTAAGATAAATATAAAAATGGCAAGAATATAGTAAACTCTCAAGTTAGTATTAATGATTCTGCTGGTATAAAGAAAAATGAGAGCAATAACATGATGTTGAAAGATTTTATTTGAAAACGGTTTTTATGACAGGGATGGTTAATTTTATGTGTTAAGTTATAAAGTGGTTTGTATAAAAAATATTTAATTTAGTGAATGTTGATTAAGCATATTCTTCCCTGGTATGTGTATGGGCCTTCCCAGTCATTTGAAGACTTGGCAGAAGAATAACAGCATTAAAAAATTCTGGCACATTGACCAAGAGCAAATATTCCAGAAGGCTGCCTTTGAACTTCTATTGCCCCATCAACTCTCCCTAGTCTTTACCTGTCAGATCATACAACAGATTTGGAATACTTGGCTTCCATAATCACACATACCAATTCATATTCTCTGTGTGTGTCTCTCTGTATCTTTCTATCTCTCTCCCTCCCTCTTTTCCCTAACACACACACACACACACACACACACACACACACACACACACACACACACACTTTTTTGTTTCACTAGAGAATCCTGACTACAGTCATATATGGTATGACTAATATATATCTATATTACTCAGTTTTTATTAGTGACATATAGCTGAGGGGGAAAGTATTTGTTTTCTTATGCTACAGAGGATGGAACCTAGAGTTTTGTGAATGCCAGAAAAGTCCTCTGAACTGTACCCTCTAAATTATCATACTTCTGAATTAACAACCACTTTAAAGTCAATTTATTTTATTTTATTTTTTATTGTCCATAATGAGTTACAATATTTAGTAGGCAAACAATGAGTTGTTATCCCCAGTAATTTAAGGGAATAGACTTTTATTTTGGCTCATGGTTTTAGACATATCAATACATGCCAGCTGATTCTATTGTTTCTGGGCCTATAAAAAGGAAAAATATCCTGGCATAAGGGTGTAGTAGAGCAGACGTTGGCTTGTGGCAGCCAGCCTATTAGATGGTGCTGCCCACATTCATGGAAGATCTTGTCCCATAAGTTACTTGTCTCACAGACAGCTTTGAAGTAATGTTTTTCTAAAGCCTCAATCTATATTTGGTATTCTTTGTATATAATTGAGTTATTATAAATCCTTAATCAACAAAGGAATGTTAATTTTGATCACTATAAATCAGTTTATGGCAGATTTCTTGGAAGAGGTTAATGAAGAAAATAATTATTAAGAAAATGTAGAACAGAAGAAGAAGGATCTCTAGGTATGCAAAAGTATGAATCAATTAAGTTTTCGGAAAATGTGTTATTGTGCATGTGTGTCTTGGGGGGGGTTGTATTTAACCATTAATTTTTTTCTAGATCAAATGATTTCATTTGTCCATACTGTTCAATAGAATTCCATTTTGTATATGTAACACTTTTGCTTTATTCATTCATCTGTTGATGAGCATCAAGGCCATTTTCAATTCTTTGATAATGTAAATAGAGCAACAGTATACATGAATGATGTATCTCAGTAATAACATGTGGCACTGATCTAAAGCCTTTATTTTTTAAGCATAACCATGTGCAAGGCACTGTGCTAGATCCCTATGATATACTTATTAAAAAGATATGCATGGTCCTTTATGGTGCTATTATAATACAATAGCAAAATTTTAGTTGGTTCAATAGGAACATTTTCTGTTACAAGGCAGAGATGATTACTATATGAATACATGAGATTTTCGGGAGTATATTTGGTTTGCAGAGTAGGAAGACCAATAAACTTTGTGCTATCACCCATATGTATAGAGTAATCATATTTGATTATGACTATAATTATGACTAGAGGGTCTGATAAGTCTCAATATTTTCCTCTTCAAGGTGGAAAGTAACAAATGTAATTTGAAATAAAAACTGACGGCATATAGATTGAGGGCAGGCAGATATTGCCACATCTCTATAGTAGTCAAGCAGAGTTAATTCACTTTAACTTCACCTTTATGTTTTATTTAAGCTCTCAGTAGGAGGAATGATGCCCACTCACTGTCAGCCTACCAACTCAAATGTTAGTCTCTTCCCATAAGCCTTCATAGACACACACACACACACACACACACACACACACACACACACACACAACAGGAATGTTAAACTAGCTATTGGACATTGTGTGGCCAATCAAGTAAGCATATAAAAGCACCCATTACTGACAGGTAGCTAAAAGAAAACTAAGTTATCTGGGACATTTTAGTGAAAAGGTTATATAAAAAATAAATTGTGTTTCTGTTTGGTTTGGGAGTCATTCCGAATGACTTCCTATAAAATAGTTAAAAATGAAGTGAATCTGGGAATGGTGGCTTAAGCCTCAAATTCCAGCACTTGGATGCCAAGGCAAAAGTATTGCTGAGTTTGAGGCCAGCAATGGCTACATAATGAGGCTCTGTCTCAAGAAGTACTCCAATAAAAAATTAAATGTCACAATTACTTCTTAATCTTTATAAGACTCATAAACATTTCCATTCTCTAATTGATTTTATTTGAATCGTAGTTTATTTGTCCTTCTTTACATTTGAAGTTAATATATAATTTTCTCATTTTTAGTAATTGTTATATTATTATCACAGAGCACTTAAAACAGTGTCTCAATGGATGGATCTCTTTACCTTTATCATTTCTCTAATGATTATAAATCTTTCACTTTAATCATCAAGCATACCAAAATAGTACCATCACATTGGGGTCATTGAAGGTATCTTAGTTTTATTTTTTTTCTTATAACTATTATAGGAGTATCATGAGCTTTCTCTTTTCTATGTAAAATGGAAACCCATACAAAAATTCACTCTTATCTCAAGCAGTGACTTTCTTGTTGCTGTGACAAAATACCTAACCAGAATCAGCCTATGGAAGGAAAAGGTTTATTTCTAGCTTGTAGTTTTGAGGAGAAGTTACACTATAGGGATATATAATGGTAAGAATAGGCAGCCAGGCATACATCTCCACATAAGCCATGAGGAAGAAGCATTAGTGAGCCCCTAACACTGGTAAATCAGGCTGGACTATAAATTCCCAAAGCAGACCCCAGAGACACACCTGCTCCAGCAAGGCTCCACCTCCCAAACAGCACCAACAGCTGGAGATTAAGTATTGAAACACTTGAGGCAATGGAGGGCATCTTACATTCAAACCACCATAATACCAGAGGCAGAAGAGGCAAGAATAACAATCAAAGAAGCTCTATATTGAGGAGAATACAAAGTGGAATTGAATAAACTATCAGTATTGTGTGAAAGTCTGATGAACTTGTCTTTGTGGATGCTTTAAAATATAAGTCCCTTATTTTTTCAGACATTTAAACATGTGGCAGACAAAAATTACCCTGTGACTGCCTATTACAACAATTTGGTAGTAACTGTAGCAGTCTATAAATCAAAGGAAGAAAGTTGAATCCTATTAATGTGGTGCCCAGAAATGTTTATATCTTCGTTTCGTTACTACTCAGATCATCAGGTACAGTCCTGATTGCCTCTTAATTGTGGTTTCTATCCTAGTGGTTATTCTTACATGTATTACCTATATAATACTACCCAAGCAGAATATGATTGGAAGTAGGTATAATCTGAATTTTGCAAAATTTCATTATTTTATGGTTGGAAAATGTGACATTCATCCTACTAGTTGCCATGAACAGATTCTGGAACAACATGACAATTCAAGTATGAATGTTTCAAGTGAATGTGGTTGTTTTCTTTCTAAGAATTTGCTCCAAAAATGGAAATGGCCATGAAAATTGGAAGGACTTGAATATCATGTTGAATCAAAGTGTTTTCCAAAGTCAGGAAGCTTAAAAAATATACACTAACTGGTTAGTGGATTGTGTGGCTTAACTCATTGAATCTAGGTTGTAAAGTCCATCCAGGATTCATTGAGTGTGAACAAAGTTGAAGAAAATGTAGGCAATCTAGAATGAAGCTTTCCTGAGTTGTTTGTGTATCCTCAAGGCTTGGGAATTAAACAAGTATTATCAACCGGCGTCTCAAAGTTCATGAGGTTTTTCAGTTCAAGAACAGATCAACTACTCAGTGAGATAGCCAGATGGACCAAAATATCTTGTGCCTACTGAGTTCTCGACCATAGATATATTTTAAAAAATGCAGTTAGCTTCTCATTGATGGAACAAAACACCTGACCAGAAGGAGCCTAAGGGTGGAAAGGGTTCATTTCAGATTTGAGGAGAAGTTTCTGCATGGCAGAGCAGGGAACTATGGCATAAAATGTCAATATATGAGCCAGAGAGAGAAAAGAATAGCAAGAGTGAGCTAGCTTTGATCACAATGAGCTAGACTACCCAACCTCAAGGCTCACCTTCAGCAACAAATCTGCCCCACCTCCCAAAGGTTCCATGAGCTGTAGACTAAGTTGGAAGCATAATCATAAACACTTGAGGCTATGGGGGTACTTTCCATTCAAATCATCACACACACAAAAAAATAACTATGATGCAATTAACCTTGAGGCTTTAGTTCTATCCATATACATGGATCACAATTTGACAATTCTCTAATACATGATGTGGACTCACAGAATCAAGGCCCATGCTAAGTTTAATGCTTGTGATATATGTTCTTTAAGATATAAAGTATCTTATAACATGCTCCTTAAAATAAGAAATGATTTTAAAGTAGTCAATATATATACTTAAAGTTGTCATCATTTTATAAAAATGTTATTTATAATAAGACAAGAAAAGTCACATTGTAACAATTGCTTATAACCAGATTTAAACTATTTACATGACACAAACTGCATTGAAGTAATTATTGATGCCTCACTACATTATGAAACATATTTTAGATCATTGAAGGTTAGGACATGCTCTTAAAACTAAACAGTCACATTGTGTTATTTAAGTCAACACTATCACTCCAATTTAATGGGGCCAATGCAGTGTAGAGGTTATTAAAAACTGTTGTGGATCAAATAGAAACTGAGGGAAGAGAACACAATAAAGACAGTAGTGAATATATTACCTGTTTAATTGAAACTTCTATTCTTTTGATTTTTTTCAATTTTTTAAGGGGATACAGAATATTTGCTAAGAGATATGAGATTATATCATAAACATAGCTCATGATTCTTTCTTGAAATGAAGAGCTTCTTTAGAACGAGTTTGTTAAATATTTCCTAATATCTGTATGATATTTAATAATTTGTGAAGATCAATACACATTTTCCTGTCTCCTTATCTCATCTTTACTTTCCAACAACTAGCATAATAAGAAAATGAGTATAATTATTCAGTCCTCAAAGCCTCAAATTACTTAGTAATTATATTGCCTGCTTCAAGAAAATGCCCAGTTCATTCACTATGGTGCTGAATTCTTTGTGAGTCAGCCACCTTGGGCATATATAATTACAGGAGGGATTGAGGCTAGCTAGCATTACATGATGGGTTCTGTCAAAATCACTCTGTTAATTATGGTCACTCAAAGTTGCAGAATGACTTGCAGACATAAGCATAGTATCTGTCATTGTGAGTTTGAATATAAATCATAGGGTATATTACTGTACATGAGAAATTGTTAGGTCAAAAAATGCACAATTCCTAGAGATTTTCTTGGGTGACTAAGATAGCTATAGAATTCTGAATGATACTTGAATCCTGTATGATAACAACTATTAAACTGGAGAGACAATTTACTATTATCCCATATGTCTATATAGCCTTAAAGTAAACTCCCATGAGCCAACACATCAGTGCCTTTGTCTTATATTATTTGAAATTAGTGAATGAATACATTCTTCCTTTTGACTCTAGCATCTCACTTAAAAGTTTAAAGATGGTTAATTATTGTGGGTTAATTTTTTGTGATTACGAATGTTCTGTTGCATTCTGTTTAATAGGCTTACAGGATCATAGAGACAAAGTGAGGCTACATACCTGGTCCTTATGCAGTGTTTCTCAGGTAACCTATGGGCTTCATTTGATTCATAGAGGTTACATTTTTTAAGTCAACTTATAAGACATGGGTATTGTCTGAACATGGTCAGCCATTATAACTAAGAAGATGCTGGCCCTGTTTTCAAATTAATAATTATGATTGAATTAACTGTTATATGGCTGTATCTTAAATTGAGAAACTTCTCCAATTTTCCCTCCTGATTGCTCAGATGTAAAACTCACTTTTTTAATTGAAGCTTTACATTATCATAACATTCTTAGTTTTAAAAATCACTTTGGCTTTTTCAGATCACAAATATGTTAAGGTAAGATCTAATAATTTTATAAAAATTCAATATCTCTAAATAAAAAGAATACATTAAAATGTTTAGCTAATGAAAATGATGGGGTGATTCAAATTAAATCTTCCATTGTGCTTTTGTTTACTTGGTATGCATTTTCTACTGATCCTCTGAAAGCTATCTAAAATGATTTTTCCTGGGACTGATAATTGTTTCTATGCTCCTTCAGGATGTTAAACAATTCTGGTTTTCCATGGTAATTCACTGGGACAGGAAACTAGAGAAAATGGCAGATGTATGGTTTTCTTACTATTTAGTCTTTAAAAGATTCAATTAAAAATAAGAACTGTAATTCCTGCTATGACCCTGTTTAATCTCTGTTTTGTGGAGACATAAATCAAAAGGTTCTCAATTGAGATTAACACTTGTCTTTCTGAATGTGTCTTCTGATATAATGGCATGTTCCTTCCTGATGCCCACTCATCAAAGCAATATAACACCATGTTCCAGATGGAGAAAATCTTATCTATTAGAAATAGAATAGAGCAGTGTAATAGTTGTATGATTTAACCATATAATAAACACTATGTTCTTTTCCCTGTAAAATAAATAAAATAGAAGTCTAACTTGTAGATAAATCATTGTTCAAATTGTTTTTTCAGAGTGAATAATCCATTAGAGTTAAAATGCTAAAACCAGATGTGAACTCTGACACATTCTGCCAGCATTTTTATAAACTTTTATATTATTTTTATATTATTATTTTTATAAATACTCATCCTGGTTGATGGAGCAAACTGATGTGCTACTAAAGAGTGGTTTTTTGAGTGCTACTAAATCATAGAAGAGATATAAATGTGTTTTCTCTTATATTTAATACATTTGACAGTTGCAGGATAATGTTACAGGTATCAAGAGCTAAATCCAAGGGAAACAACTGCTTTATAATTGTGACTACAGTGTTTGACCTTGAGTCTTTTCATTCATGTTGCAACCATATTTATTTCCTGATGTCATCAAAAGGAGATTATGACACATAAACTGAACTGAATGAAGATACCCCGGACTGACTTAGAAACACTGACATCTCCACAGTGTATTATGCTGACGGGTTTGTGACTCAGCTATGACATTAAGGAAATCTCATTGTTTTTGTTCCTTCATCTGTAAAATGAGGAGAGAATTGGCTGACCTGAAAAACATTTTATGGGAATTAATTCATTAACTGAGGTGACTGAAAAAAAAGAATGATTACATAGACGTTAAATTTAGCACTGAAGCTGGTACATTAACAATGATACATAACCAGGTCTACTGATATGAGTTATACACTGAAGGGACTGGTATAGATTAAGGTGTTTCTTAGTCATGAGAACATAGTGTGGGGCTTCATGATATTTTAGACTGCATTGAAGTCTTATATCATGTTGATAAACAGGAGATAGACATATAGATAGATGGACAAATAATAGACAGATACATAGAGAGATAGGGAAAGAGAGAGATTGGTTTTTGTGTTTTTTATATGTCTCAAACAGATTGGCTTTCAAGCTACCACATTAAAAGATTCAATGAGTGAGCTAATGCATACAAAGGGTCAAATGCAGTGCATGATATGGACTAATGGCTCAATTACTTTGTGTTCCTTGTCCTGATTATGAAAGCAGTACCTTCTCTGACAGCACCAACCTTAAAGAATCATTATCACCATCACTGCCATAGTTTTCTTTAATATACCACCTCCACAAGAAGCTAAGAATATTTTGATATATTTGCAAGCAAATTATATCAGACCTTGTTTTTTTCTGCATCATGGAGAGGATGAGCAATTTGTCTGAGGTCACATAGTCAGTAAGGGGTACTCATTGTAATCAGATATGATCCAGGCAGTATGGCAGCATCTGGAAATACAATGGTAAACAAAACTGATATAGCTTTTGCCTTAAAATCTGATGGTGATATGAAATAGTAATGCAATCACCACATTTGCCAAAAGTTTCAAAGTCAAATTTCTGTTACATGTTTTTAAAGAAAAGGATATAATCTTTTGGAGGGGATGAAGGGGAGAGCATGGGGACTTACACATTAATCTAAATAAATAATGAATCAATATAATAAAATCTTTGGTTTCATATAGCAAGCTCTCAAGGAAGCCATGGGCAGCATCTGGTAAGTGGGGCCCTGAATATGGTAGGAGGAAACATAATACCAAGACAAATTGCTCTGACCTGCAACTCCCTGTCCCAGTCATTAGTTACTTCACACACTGAGCCCATGTTGTCTCCAAAACAAGACAGGCTTATATCAAAGCTCTTGAGTATCCACAGACTATAGTCATACAACATCCAGAGACCCTGCTTGACCCAGAATGGTAACCAGCCCCCAGATAATAGCATGTGCAGTGCTGGAAGGCTTTGCATGAGCTACCAGGGGAAATTGGCCAATGATATTTGGAGAACAGAGGTCATTGATATACAACACTGACAAATGTTATGAGAATGCTAGGACACTGCTATCTGATAAAGACCAGCAAGCCAAGAAGTGCTCATCTGTGCAATAGTGGTGCTAAACCTAGGTGGGTAATCAATGGCTTGCTAATTGGCTAAAAGTTCCACTCAGAGGCAAGTAACACTTAACTGGAACTGGAATACATGGTAAACTCTTATGAGGACCAAGACCCTGGGCTCCAAGGGGAAATCACCACTAACCAGATATCTACAGAGAGGTTACACCCATTAGAAACTACCCAAATCAACAATGTTGGTCTCATTTAAACTATACTTATCTCACTCTCCATTGGAGTTTCTGTTTGCATGTTTCAGAAGCCAGCAAGTACTATGATCAACACAATTCCATCAACAGGACCTGAGATGATGCCTGACACCCAGGCAGGTGATGAACCACCCCTAAATTATGATATAGGGCCCTGACAAAACATTTGAGGAAATGGCGAGATGAACAATCTACCTACACAGGAAGTCAAAAAACCTGTGTAAGGAAAATGGAGACAGGTCCCTCTTCTGGTAAATCCCCTTCTCAGTCCAACTGGGCTGAGAATGGGGGTGGGGAGCATCCTGACCCCTACTTCCATATGGCCTCTTTATCCCCTTTAGGCTTCTTCAAATGGAAGGAGCTCTCTGTAGTTTCTCCTGTTTCCTCCTCTTAGTCTAATAAAGTCTAAATCTTAACCTCTAGTTTATGGATTTAATTCTTTAACTCCATAAGATAAGGATATGGGGTACCTTAAATTCATTGGTGCAATTAGCATTGGCAAAAAACCCCAAAACTTCCATTTACACTCTGACCAGGAAATAAATAATGCAGTTTCTTTTAACAAACACAGCCATGAAAGAGCATACAAGTATATTCATGTCCAATCACCAGATAAATCAATGATGCATTGGAATTGAATGAATAAAATTACAGCTTTTCTTCTCTAGAAGAGCCTACTAACAACAATAGGATCAGAATAGATAAGTACATAGTGCAATAGAAAAAGGCACATCACATTTTCACACTGTATACCTATACTCCCTCTTAGATTTTTCCAATGCCATAATACCAAAAGCTTAATACTTAAAATAGTACAACTTTCTCTCACTTTTGTATTGGCAAAAAAAACCAAACAAACAAAAAAAACAAAGCAAAGCAAAACAAACAAACAAAAAAAAAAACAGGAATAGTTTCACTATGCAACTCCCAAACATTTAAAACCTGAAAGAAAATTGTTGGTCAAGCAGAGTTCCTCTTTTGAAGCACTAGTGCAAGAATCCATTAGACTCAGGTTGATGAATGACTTCAATTCCATGTGCCTATAGGAATAAAGGTATCATTTCCATACTGGCTCTGAGTTGAAAGTCATTTTTAGCTTCTTTAGGTTTCTGGCACTTGCTGGTTACTTGTCTCTTCTAATGTCGGTGAAAATAAACTGAGAAAATATCTCTCATGTTTACATTAACTGACTTCTATCTCTTCTCTTCTGAGATTATTGCTTTAATGTTTTATATTAAATATAATACTACCTGCTTTAAGGTAGTTAATGTGATAACATTCAGCCCTCTTGAGTAATCTAGGAACCCTGGCTTATGATCAAGTGATTAGCAAACTTAATTTTACTTGCAAAGTCTCTTTTTTTGAAAAGTATTTTATTTATTCATTTGAGAGAGAGAGAGAGAGAGAGAGAGAGAGAGAGAGAGAGAGAGAGAGAGAGAGAGAGAGAGAGAATGCACCAGGGCAACCAGCTTGTGGGTCTGGCTTATGTGGGTCCTGGGGAATTGAACCCGGGGCCTTAGGCACTGGAAGCGAGTGTCTTAACTGCTGAGCCATCTCTCCAGCCTTGCAAAGTCTCTTAATAGCAGTGTTTAATGGACTAACTGAGAGACATAAATGTGTGGGAACCTCCTAAGAACTCTATCCCAACAGCCTACAGCAGAACAGACCTCAAAAAGGAGACTAAACTTATATTAAACTGCAACAGAAGCATCAAGTACTAAAAATGAAATCATTAATACATCAGAATAAATAGAGAAATTATTACTTCAGGTAGATAGTTTATTCATTTGTGAAAAGCATAAGTGAATGCAGTTAAATGAGGTGTATATCTAATGAATTTCTGGTTTGTCCCTCTCTAAAGAACTTACCTACTCTGACATTTTCAAAATTTATCTCTGTTAATTATTCCTGTAGTAGATGCTAATTTTCTGTGTGATAAATTGTGCAAGTACAAACATTTTAATACAATTAAAATATTTGTTGTCTTAAACTTCATTTAGTATCTAGAATATGTTTTGGTAATTTTTTCTGTGTCAAGGAGCCCTTAACTGGAATTGGACCACTTTGTTTCATACAAAATTTTATGGAACCTTATATTAAGGTAAGAAGATAATGACTCCAGACATGGATTGAGCTCACAATGATGTAACTTCTCTAATGCTTTAGAAATATAATTTACAGTTTCCATATAATGAGAGTAATATTTGTTCTGAACATTATTAGCCTTAGGTGAAAATATTTAAAGTACAAATAAGATTAATGTCAATGGTCATTAATTAGAAAATGTAGGGGGGTGGAGCAAGATGGCACTCGAATAGCAGCTTTGCCAGGACTCTCTACGTAAAGGTTTGATTTTCTAGCTGGGATCCAAATCCCGACCCCAGCCAGCCCTGAACCCAAGCACACCCTCTCCCCAGCTCCTGCACCAGCCCAGACAGGGTTCCCCAGAGACTCTCTGCTCCGCAGAGGCATGGAGA
>PVHP010042009.1:0-15150 GCA_004024765.1 Zapus hudsonius
TTCCAGACAAGGGGTCCCCCTCACTAAGTGGAAAATTGGCCGAATTTGAAAGCTGTTGATTGTCTCCCCCAGGCCCAGGCTCCTCCGTTGCACAAGTGCTCCTTTCTTGGTTCACTGTTCTCTCCCAGTAGGGGGTGTGGTCAGCCCACTCATGACCCCAGATTGTGTTTCGTGTCAGTGGTCTCTGTTTACTCCAGCCATTGTTGATCATTTTCCCCTGGCAGCCTGTGCAGTGCCTTCCAGCACTACATTAACTGCCTTATGGGGGCTGGATATCGTTCCGGACATTGAAGGGTCTCTTGATGCTGGTCGATGGCATTCTGTGGTTTCTTCAGCAACAGGGTTTGCCTCAGGCCTAGGAAGGGCACCCAAGAGCTTTGACAGAATTCTGTCTTGTTGAAATCTCATGAGTCACTTTGGTCAACAGCTCAATGAGGGAAGGAACCATTGGTTGGAACCAGGGGTTACAGCTCCACTCTTAAGATGAAGTGACTCTAGTGCCTAACAGGCCTTCATTGACTCATAGTGAATACCATAACATCACTGAGGTTGGCCCCCAGGGTAACAGGAGCCTGGCAAAGGGATAAAAGAGTATATAACCTGTTGTATTTTATATAAAATACAATATAAAAAAGATGGAGGAGCATGCAGGAGGCATCTTGTGACTTGGCAAGAAACAGGAAAGGTTTTAGACATAAATTTACTGTGGCATCTTTCACGTATCTGACCATGCACAAAGAGAAGTGAAAGAAGTCGGCAGCAGGGAGAGACTTGAAGCAGCCTGACTCTTCTTAGCTTTGGCATTGGAGTAATATGTATTTCCCAGGTCAAGTAGATAAACAGAAAGCATGTTAGTTTACTCAGGCAAGAGGCCCCTGGACGTGATTGTGGAGGGACTGGCGGAGGGCAGACTTGGGACAGTCATGTTAGAGAAAAATGCATCAGAGATGCTTTGCTCTAAATCCTCTGAAGGGCTCCCGCAGGCAGGAGTGATGTTCAGCTGGTTTGTACTGGTATTGCTTTCTCCATCACCAAAGATTGAAAGACTTTCCACTGTCAATAAAAAGCTTATAATAAACCCCTCAGTGCCCTTGCAGCCCTAAGCTCCCTAGCCCTAGAGCACCCTATTTCAACCCTAAGGCCGCATCTCCTGATCAATCCATTGGCATCCCTGTCTGTTAAGTATTTAGAATACCACCCTGCCTGTGGCATCCCCTGAAAAAGGCACTGAGTCTTTAGTAGAGAGTTAGCAGGAACCAGGGAAAAGTGAAAACCTATGGCAGCGTATGAACTCCTTTGTCCGATGCTTTGACAGAGCACCTGACAGCAGCAACTGAGGAACATGAGTGGAGAGATTTGTTTTGGCTCATGCTTAAGGGCTACATCCGTCATGGACTAGAAGGCAAGGCAGCTGAGCAGGGTCCCCTCCCCCTGGTGTGGGAGCTTACAGCCTGCTTGTTGTCATCTCGTAGCTCTGACCAGAAGCTGGGCTGGGCTACAACACTTAAGTCCTACCCTGCCCCTCAGTGATCTGCTTCCTCCTGTCAGGCCCACCTCCCAAAACAGTGCCACATACAGACTCTTAACAGGAAGTTTGCATTGCTTTTACCATCTGTCTTCTGTCTGAACTGGAGGATTTAGGCCTTATCAAGGAGGGGGAACTAGCTTAAGAACTAAACACTCATCCTTCCAGAAAGAGGAATGAATGGATGAACCGATCTCTCAAAGCTGGGGCTGTTGCTTGCAAGAAGTACCTCCTCGGCAAGAAGCAGGAAATACTGGGCTCCTGGTCACTGTACCTTCCTCGTCAGCCCAAAGGACAGCTGGGGAGTTAGTTGTAGACTCATACTTGGATTGGCCTGCACTCTCAGTTTTGATGTTATATCTCCTCCTTTTCCCAAAGATTTTATGTTATAATATCTCCTTTTCCCAAAGATTCTGGAATCAGGAGAACACCTTGCCTGGGACATATGATTGGCATTTTTTAATAGGTAGATTTTTTTTTTTTTTAGTGGCTTAAAAATGACCCGGAAATTCTATGGTTTGTTCCAGGTATTTTAAAGGGATTTCTGTGGGATCAAAACACTGAGAAGGGGCTGGAGAGATGGCTCAGCGGTTAAGGCACTTGCCTCCAGTGCCTAAAGCCCTGGGTTCAATTCCCCAGGACCCACATAAGCCAGACCCACAAGGTGGTGGCTCTGGTGTTCTCTCTCTCTCTCTCTCTCTCTCTCTCTCTCTCTCTCTCTCTCTCTCTCTCTCTCTCTCTCTCTCATTCGAAAATGAATAAATAAAATATTTTAAAAATAAAAAAAAAACACTGAGAACCACAAAGTGCTTTGTGTTGGCACTTCCATGAGGTTCGTAGTGTTCAGTTAAACAGTTATTTAAGCTGAGGGAGAGACACCTGCATTGTCTGCATTCATTTGAGATTAATTAACAGAGTCACCTAAAGAGCAACAAATGCAGCCAGCTCCCGGTGCCTTGGGGTGATGCATGGGTGGTATTGTTGCTACATTTGCAGGACACTCTGCAGAGAGTCCGAGATAGCTTTACAGATATGTCAATACAAAACATCTACAAACTTTATCTAACAAGTGGAACACTTTACACAGTTATCCTAACAGACAGTAGTTAAGGGTTTACTTCTTGCAAACAATAATGAGGCTGCTGAAGTTACCTATAATCATGTTTACACATGTTCTTAGTAAATGAAAACCCAAACCTGTAAGCCTTCTAAAATCAATGGTATAGGAACACTTTACCTTGAGGTGCAATGTTGGTATTTTAGGCAATGACTAGGGGGATGAGCCTGTGCCTAAAATTACTGCTCTTATTTGACTTGTAACTTACCTGAAATATTTAAAATTTTCCTTAAAATATGTTGAGAGTTTTTATTTAAGTGAATTTTTTATTTATTTAATCCAAGATAATATATAACATCATTTATTGCATATCAGGCACAATTTTAAATTCCTTATTGCTCTAATTTAATTCTCACAACTGTCTTCTATTATCAACTATTATCATTTACTGTTGTTCATATTAGACGGCCAAAAGATGGAGAAGTTAGGTGACTTGCTTAGAGTCATGTGGACAGTTAGTACCTGTCTAGGTAGGAACCCAAGGTCTGGGTCATGCTCGTTCTGTCTTCTCACTTAAGACAAAGATGAAGCACTGTAGAAGTTGCTTGTCAGAGGCATGTGAATATTATGGAAGTCTTAGGGAAGGCATCTCACTCCTACACACACACTCATCTATATGGCTGAATAGCATGACAGATGTTCAGGACTGCTGTCAGAGAAATGGAGCTCACATTCCTCTTTTAGATACTGCTTGTACTTGTGAAGCTGCCAAGATATGTCTCACACCCTTAAATAAAGGCCTGTCTATGAATGGACTTTGGAGGCTACTGTGGGGATTATTGGAAATTGTAGCATACAACTCCTGTCCTCAAGGTGATTGCCTTCTGGCTGCAGAAAGATGAGACAGTAAGAGTTAAAGAATAAGAAAGAATATGTGCAAACAGCTTCGCAAGGCGTGATGCAATGAACTGATAAAACATTCCTGAAGTGAAGGCCAGCACACAAGGCAGGGGGCAGTGCAACTTTAGTATCTGCAGAACTCCCTGGGAACACACACACACACACACACACACACACACACACACACACACACACACACACAGAGAGAGAGAGGGGGGGGGAGCAGCAGAGAGAGAGAGAGAGAGCAGCAGAGAGCATGGAGATGGCTCCTGATGAGGGAGGGGATTCTGGAGGCCGACCCAGGAACCCTCAAGCCACCTCCAGCCAACATTTTGTTGAACTGTATCATATTTTACATTTTAATTTTCAATTAGATTGTGAATAAATGTGGCTTTCTGACTGCTCCTGAAAATTGAGATGATCTGGAGACTTGGGGGTCAGCCTTCCTCCATGAGAGTAATTGGTCAGAAATGATTAGTGGCAATCCTCCCTCCCTCCCCCCTGCCTACCTGCCTGCCTCCCTCCCTCCCTCCCTCCCTCCAAGGTCTTAGCTCTCCAGAAGGCCCTGTGTTCTCCTTTCCCTGCTGAGTCCTGACTGTGAGGATGACAGTCATTGCTGTCATCCTGACACTTGCCTTGCTCTCTCTTTCGTAGCAGACCCACACGTGTACAGCACAGACCAACTTTGCAGAGGTAAACCAGAGACGAATCGAGCAGAAGATATAGGGAAATGGTCAGGAGTAAGTCACACTGGCAGGAACAGAAGCTGACACTAGGAAGTTTATGGAAGACGCAGGTAGAATGTAGTTTGGAGGTGCATTGAGGGGATTCAGTGTAAAGAACAAACTTGTACTAGAAAAATATTGGGGAACGATTGAAGACTTGGTGCAGGTGTGTGCAGTTTTGCAAGCAGTACCTGGAGAATGCAGCTGTTGAAGGACGGGAGGGGAGAGTCTCTGGGAATCGGGTGTGGGGTCATGAGGTCCCAGTCAGAGGGAATGGAAGTCAGAAACACACCAGGGAGGGTGGTTTTGTGACAACCAAATGGAGCGGATGGCAGAGGCAGAGGAGGAGGAGCCAGAGTTAACGCTGAAGGTCAGTGTGTGAGAGAAGGAAGGATAGCTTCCAGAAACGCGACCCTGCTCTTGGAGTCCTGCTTCAGGAAGCCCTGTCGGTAGACAAGAAGAGGTGACATCCTATACTAGAAGAGTCAGTAGGGGGAGGAGGTCACTAGCTGAGGACTGAGTTTGGAAAGCAGAGCCCTGTGCTCCCCAGAGCTCAGAAAAAGATAAAAGAGCGTCCTGTTAGGTGGCTATGTGGTGTGTGCTGTATGCTGTCTGTGTGATGTTCTTTAACTCAATTTATAACCTGCTCACATGTGGGGCAGAAGCCAAAGAAACAGGATGCTGCTTTTCTCCAGATATGCACTCATAAATAACATAAAATAACAAAATTATGGGTTTGATAGGCTCAAGGGAATTAGAAAGAGTTCATGAATCATATTTATTAAATAAGGCTATAGACATTTTCAGAGACCTCAGCTGCTAAAGTCTCCTCAAAGCAAATGAAATCTAGGTAAACAAAATTAAAGCTAGAAAATTATGACTGGTGAAAAAGTACATTAAAATTAAAGACATTGTACACAATACTGAAAACATAGGTTATCACATAAGTAATTTTGCTTGGTTGTGCTCTATCCAATCCCATTAACATTTTCCATGACTGCTGGTCATCGTAGTATTTGATCAAAATAAGACTCCAGGCCGGGCGTGGTGGTGCACACCTTTAATCCCAACACTCACACTCAGGAGACCAAGGTAGGAGGATTGCTGTGAGTTTGAGGCCAGCCTGAGACTCAGGTCAGCCTGGGATAGAGTGGGATCCTGCCTTGAAAACCAAAAAATAAATAAATACTCCATTTACGTTTTCTTTTGTGTCTTAATATATTATTCCTCCCTACTGCCTCAATCCCAGAACATAGACCAGACCTGCAAACCTCTGTCCAGTTCCTTCTAAACTTATAATTACTTAGAGGTACCTTTTGTTTCAAGTTGATGTGCTTTTTATATTATTACACAAAGTTATTTATTTATTTATTTTTAAATTTTATTTATTTTCAAGCAGAGAAATACAGAGAGAGAAGAGAGAACCAGGGCCACCATCTGTGCATCTGGCATATGTGGGTCCTGGGGAATTGAACCCCGGGCCTTAGGCACTGGAGGCAAGTGCCTTAACTGCTGAGCCGTCTCTCCAGCCCCAAAGTTATTTATTTTAAAAAAACTTCTTAAATTTTTATTACTACATGCCACTGGGATGAATTTCCAAACCAGGCACAATTTTGGAGAGGAAAGTATTTATTGAAATAACAGATCCAGGGGAAGTTCCAAAAATGAAGGAACGGGCTGGCCCCCTTTCACAGATCCAAGCAGAGAGAGAGAGGCCCAGCACATCCAAAGCCAATAAGCACACTCTCACACAGTGTAACTCACAAAACAGCAGGATTGCCAGGCTTGGGTTCCAGATGCTCTTTTGCATATGTATCCCTAGAATTTTGCGTACAGTTAGAAATACCTTAGGGCCAGACCCCAGGAGGCCAAGCCAAAGTACACCTCCTCCAGCCAGAAGGCTGGAGACAATTCACAATTATAATAAATTCTATTGGGGGACATCTATTCAAACTATCACAATTACCAATGCCAGCCTATTTTTTGGAGAAACTAAACTAGAGAAATGCAGTTAATAACTGCCTTTAACATCTTTGGGGGAGATGCAGGCAGATGGCCTTATAAAATGACAGCACTCCCCTCACAAGATCTACACAATGTCTGAAGAAATAGTGAGCAAAGAGGAACATTTAGGCTGTCATTTTAGCTGGACCAACAGTTTCCGCAAACCAACCAGAACACTGTCTAATATGCCCGCATTTCAGTGCTTGGAGATGCATAGACCACTGTTCTGTGTCCAGTTATCTTTCATGGTAGAGTCTAATTTTCTTAACAGCAATGCTATCATTCTTTCTCACAGACTGTCAGCCAGCGTATATTTTTATGGCGAAAACAGTCTGGTTTTATTTAATGATAGGAGCAGTGCACATCTTGGAATTCACTGCTAAATGCCATCCTAGGGTTATGTCAACACTATTTTGGCAGATAATAAGCCAGTGCAAAATGATTGTAAATATACCTTGGCTGCAAAGAATTTGTTTTGCACTAAAAAGCAAAGATTTTCAAAATTGAAACTCCTGACTAGTGTCAGTAGGTCTGTTTTCATGCAGCCTTGTTTTTAATTTAGCTGACACCTTTATAACCCAGAGAAAGACCAAGTCCAACTAAGAGGAGGGAGGTGCACACAGGGAACTACTTCTAGTTCTTAGTACCATCTGAAGGGCTCCTGCTGGCTTAAACATCTCATCAGGTACACGTGCTGTCTCAGTTTACACTTATCACCTCATCAAGTCTTTTAAATCAGGGCACATTAAAGAAATGAATCAATTATCTTAACATTTCTAAGCAGGGATACATTTGTAGTGCCTGTGATTTAAAGAGATTAAAAGCTGATGCAGAACAATTAAGACCCCAGTAACAAATTCCAAGACCAAGCTGGACAGGTTGTACCTGAACCATAGCAATGACAGCCTTTCTGAACCCAGGGATGAAGACTATAATCCCTTCACTGAATATCTTAGCCCACCACTTGAGTATTTCTATTAAGTCTTCTTTGTAGTCATTTTGAAGAGAATTACAGCCGGTCTGGTCTACTGAGGACCTCAGCACTTTTAATGTTTAGGTATTGTCATGGTTTGATACAGGTGTCCCCCACAAACAATTGAATGTGTTCTGATTGATTGATCCTCAGCTGATGGCAGTTTGGGTTTTACAACCTCGATGAAGCTGTGTTGTTGGGGGCAGGCTTATGGGGTTATAAGCCAGCTTCCCCTTGCCAGAGTTTGGCACACCTTCCTGCCGCTGTTTGCAGTGCTTTGGCAGAGGTGATGTCCAGCCCTCTGCTCATGCCATCGTTTTCCCTGCCAGGATGGAGTCTCCCCTCGAGTTCATAAGCCAAATAAACCCATTCCTCCACAAGCCACTTTTGTTTGGGTTCTTTCTGCGCAGCAACTAGAAAGCTGACTGCAACAGGTATCTTTGGGGAATGCGTTCTATTTCTTCCAACACATCATGATCAGATCTTCCTTGACTGCCCCAAACAGTGAGAAATCTTCCTGCGGTTTCTGCTAGAAAAGGTAAAATTTAAGCATGATTAATTTCACCAGTGTTCTTGGTTGGTGCAGCCAAGGGCAAGGTGATGGCTGGTTTAGTAGTAACATGGCCGTAACTAGCATTGTTTTTTAGAGACCGATGAAGGATCTCTTTCCTAGTTAGAATCAGAATGCATTTAGACTCATCAATTACCAAGAATTTATGAGCAACTGATTTAATACAATTATCTGTTGAATACCTTCTTTTCTAAGGCACGAGCATATTCCTGGATAATACATTCTCTGCTCTCTGTGTGACAGCTATGAAAAAATTGAGTAGTTCCTGGGGGGATTGAAAAGTATCAAATATTTATGGCCTTCACGTGACCAGAAAATTAACATTTTAACATCTTTGAATACTGCCATTGGAATTTCATCCTTGGGAGGGTGTCCAGGCGATGTTCTGTATTTACGTTCAAAGAAAGTTTCCATCAACTTAAGATAATAATGAAAAATAAATTGTCACTTATCATGCCATGTGCTCTTTCAAGGCCTGATTGACTACAAACTCTCAAGACTGACTTAGTAAGTCATTAATTCTGTTTCCCACAATGCAGTTCTGTTCCCTCGAATTCACATCACTTTGTGTTCTTGCATGTCCACTGTATTCACATCCATGCACGTGTGCATAAATAACTTATGTAAACATTCATAAGTTCCAATGAATTGTGGGTGCATGAGCTCAGAGCAAATGTAAGTTGATAAACTTGTATTCAGGAGTTTTTTTAATATTTTATTTATCTGCAAGCAGACAGATACAGACAGAGATAGAGAGAATGGGCGCCACTTTCTTTGTCTGGCTTATGTGAGTACTAGGGAATCAAACCTGAGTCCTTAGGCTCTGGAGGCAAGCGCCTTAACCACTGAACCATCTCTCCAGCCCCCAGAAGTTTTGAAACTCAAGCAAGTTTCAGGAACTAAAGAGGCACTAAAATGAGCCAAGTGTTAGTCTCTCCCGCCTTCTCTCTACCTTCTTCTGCGCTCCTTCTTCTTTCCTTCCCTCCCTTCATAATTTTATGTCTAGGTTTTTTTTCTGCCTCTGTTTTCTTCCTCCCTCCCTGCGCACATGCCAACCCCCCCCCACACAGTCAGTTAAGAAAATGGGATTTTTAAAAAAATTGATACTTATAAATATTTGTAAAAGAATATGAATCTCATATAGCAAATATGTAAGGAGAAATAGAAAGGAATTGTATCAACAAGAAAAGCATACTCCAAAATCTAGTTTGAACTGGCAAAGGGGAAAAAAAATACCCGCCTTTAGGCTACTTTGACCTATTTATAACTAAAGAAAGAACTTAGCTATGTCTCAATTAAAAGAAGCCAAACAAATAAAGCAAAGCTACATAATTATTTTTTCACCCTTGTGGAGAGATGGGTAATCGATCCTCAGCTGATGGTAGTTTGGGTTTTACAACCTCAATGAAGCTGTGTTGTTGGGGGGGGGCGGGCTTTTGGGGGTTATAAGCCAGCTTCCCCTTGCCAGTATTTGGCACACCTTCCTGCCACTGTTTACAGTGCTGTGGCAGAGGTGATGTCCACCCCTCTGCTCATGCCATCGTTTTCCCTGCCTGGATGGAGTCTCCCCTCGAGTCCGTAAGCCAAATAAACCCATTCCTCCACAAGCCGCTTTGTTTGGGTTCTTTCTGCGCAACAACTAGAAAGCTGACTACAACACCTAGTATCCAAACTGATAGTTCTGCTTCTCATCTGACATATTTTAAGAAGGCTGAGAACATAATTTGAGGAGAATATTACATCAATAAAAAAGCCATTTTCCCCAACCCTTGTAGAGCTTATATCACTTACAGGTAACCTCAAAAGATTTGCTCACTTGTGCCTCCCAGGACACCAGTGAAGGTTGTACTGTTTCCCGTCTTTGCCTGTGTTAGCTCCTAAGGGTTCAAGTCCGAGTTCATAGCTCACTGTGTGATTTTAGTTACACTATGGTATTTGGTTATGAACCCAGTTATTTTCAGTAAAGCCTCCTCTCACTTCAGGAACTGAACAACAGCAATCAGTTTTACTCAGTACTAGAAAGTTCAAATAGCCTTGTCCTCTAATAGAGTAGTGATATGTTCACCATCTCCATGCAAAAGTTGGTTAGATGAGGAAGACTGTAGAGACAGGAATTTCTGCCTTGGTAAGAAGGTTACAGTACAGCCTCGGGAGCCACACTTGACTGTGATTTGGTTTTGGTTAGTGAGTAGATGTAGATTCGTGATTTGTGGTTTTTAATTCAGTGGTAATGTGCTTTACTATCTCCAGTAATTGTTTTTCTTATAATTTAGGATTAATATGGTCTATTTGTTGGGGGGGGGGTCTCCTAGAGCCTAAGACAAGGAAATAAAGCAGGGCTAGTGGTCAGTGTAATTACCTGCACAAGAAATATTATACTATTTCCTGGAGTATGTTCCCAGAGTGGGTGGATGTGTTCTGTTTCAATTCTAGCCTGGAATCCTACTGGGGTGATGAGGAGAATCACTGAAATCTATTGAAGCAGAGGAGAGAGTTTGCAAAGTATTATTGGGTTTGCTAAGTTGAACCTGTACAAATGTAGACTGTTGGCACAAAACCCAGCAGTACAAAATTCAGCGCTCAGGCGGAGGATGAAAGGCAGCCAGAATGACCCATAAAAGGCCATTAGAGTGACATTGTGTTGGGGGAGGGGGAGGAAATCATAACATTTACCTTGAGGTTAATGTTTTTTTTCTACTTGATAAAACTAGCAGAATCTGCCTACATGGGATAGCAGTTTCTGAAGGGCTAGGAGGGGAGACAAAGGGAAAATTAAAATTATTTCAGCATTGATACAGAGATGGTAAAATATGCAAGGAAGGATAAATCTGCCAGTGTTCAGAATTAATCTAAGATTTCTGGTTAGGTTTAGTAAGTCTGTCTCCCTAACTCCTCCATTTCCATCCCATTTTAACCAATCATAGCATAATTCTCTCAGAAAGGTTTGGGTAAAGACACCTGATACTCAGTTCAATGTATTAACTTCCCTTCTAAAGGGTGAATTTTCTAAGTGTTAATGACCTCAGAGAGCTTTAGAAGCAAATGAGCGCCCTGCCTTTGTGCTTCTTTTGAACTGACTCAACAAGCCCCAGTCCTCTCTCCCCTCCGTTGCTACTGCCCTTGACCAGATCAGTGCCATCAGCCTGCTGGTAGATTCCTCAAAGACAGGAAACCAACCCTATTGATTTTCGCATCTTAGCTGTCCTTCTTGGGCCTGGCATTTGGGAGATTGCTGTGAATTATTTATGAATGGAAACCCAAGTATTGAAAATTAATTTCACAAGAGGCAGCAATTTCTCCTCAGAGAAAATAGCCTTATTGTGACAATCCAAGACAGCTGGGAGCTGGGAAGGAAGATAGTAACTTTTCCCTTGAAAGTCCTATATGTGAAATTTAAGAGTTTGGGGTAAACTATTTTACAAAAGTATCTTTAACCACTGAGCCATCTTCCCACATCCTGGGGTGAAATATTTTGAAAGTTGACCAATTTTAGAGCAGATGTGTTTTAGTATTCACTATTTTTTCAGATTCTAGAAAAATTAAATATATCTTACTCTATGTAATTTCCCGAGTACATATTCAAATGCTTGACTGTTCTGATAGCAGAAACAGGAATACAGTGAGATCAACTGCTTAAGACATGAAAGCAGTTTCAGTCAGTGAAGCCAGAATCTGCAACCAAGTAAGCTCAGCTTGGATTGAATTTACCACTGAACGAGATCAAAACCAAGCATTCTTTTCTCAGAGTACAAGGTTTTAGAGTTGTCTGTCAGCATCTCTGGGCCTCTAATGTGTGTTTATTAATCAAAGTCATCTGGGCTTGTTTTATGAATCATCACACCATTTCTGATTTCAAGTGGATAGGTAGAAGCTCCTGCTGCTTTCTCTGGGACAGTATGTGGGAAAGACATCTGAGGAGTTTGGGGATTATTAAGTATGACCCGATGCTCAAGTTAAGTCATCTTACTTAACAAATTCTCCAAGATTGGGCCATTTCCACTTGATGAAGGTCACAGGAGTGTGAGGGGTGCAGGGGCTCATTCCATGGTACAGGATGGATACTGGAGAGCCTAGCTTGAGTCTTTCAACTATAGCATCCATTCTTTATCAAATCTTTTTTCACAGGATATGTTTTGGTTATGCTGGAAAGTGTCATTTCAAAGATGTGTTTGTCGAGAGTTTAATGAATGAATCTTATTCCTACAGCCTTTTATTAATTTGAACCAGCAAAGTCAGTCTGTGAGAAGTAGGCTGACTATTGTAAAGTTTAAGGGTTTTCTAATTATTTCTTTAAAAGTTAAGGCATGTTTTTTTTTTTTTTGGTGTTTTTATTTTTCTTCATTTTTGTTTTAATTGTTTAGATGTGCCTGGCATCAGAGGGAGTGAAAATGGAAGAAACAAAACTAATAAAAACAAAAGAACAAGATGATGGAAGAATTAAAGATTTTGAGGAAAAGGAAGAAAGAGAAGTAAAAATGGAAAAAGCAGATGAAGTTGGGTTACAGAAAGAAGCAGAATTTGAAAAATCATCTAAAGAAAATATAAGAGAGTCTAAAGAATTAAGAAATTTTGAGGAGCTGCAAATGGATAATGTAATGGCTATAAAAATGGAAGATCCCAAAGAAATTAGAAAGGAAGAATTCGAGGAAGATCAGAAATATAGTCACTTCCCTGATTTTTCTTACTCTGCCAGTAGCAAGATAATAATAAGTGATGTTCCCAATAGAAAGGATCACATGTGCCATCCTCATGGGATTATGTTCATTGAGGATCCCACTGTGCTAAGCAAACCAGAAAAGATGAAGAAGAAGAAGAAGAAAAACAAAATGGATCGCCATGGCAATGAGAAATCCACACCCAAGAAGACTTGCAAAAAGAGCCAGTCTTCAGAATCCGACATTGAGAGCGTCATGTACACCATTGAAGCTGTTGCAAAAGGAGACTGGGGTGTTGACAAGCTTGGAGAAACCCCAAGAAAGAAAGTCCGTACATCCTCAAGTGGCAAGGGAGGCATTCTGGATACCAAGCCACCAAAGAAAAAAGTGAGATCGAGAGAAAAGAAAATGTCAAAGGAGAAATCCTCAGACATCACCAAAGAGTCGAGACCTCTGGATTTCCTTAATATTTCTGCCAGCAAGAACATTTCTGGTGAGGTGCCCGAGGGTATAAAGGCAGAGTCTTTGACCCCCATGGAGGATACCCTGCCACCCAGCCTATCGGGACAGGCTAAGTCTGAGGACAGTGACTGTCACAGAAAAATTGAGACCTGTGGCTCCAGGAAATCCGAGAGGTCTTGCAAAGGTGCTCTCTATAAAACCCTGGTGTCTGAGGGCATGCTCACCTCTCTGCGAGCTAACGTTGACAGAGGTAAGTGACCTGAAAAGAACACACACACAAAGCAGAATTTCCAATAGACCTACTGAAAAGACCCTTGATAAAGAGTATTTTAATATCAAAATAATTCTTAGCATTCATATAATTATCATTATAGATCATATCCACCATGGTTTGTGTGCATGCTTCCTAGCATCATTAGTGAGAGGGTGTACTAGTTTATAACAGCCATTTTGTTTTGCTGTGATGGGACCCCTGTTGTCTTGAAGGGTCAGCATGGAATGGAGCTTTTGAGTTGGTTTTTAAATTTGATGGAGTTTCCAGGATGAGCAGATAAAGTTGGCAGCATCGTTGCCTGTAGGCTCCAGAAGCAAATGTTCTGTGTAGCCTTCTCCATTAGGTAATCAAAACTGCTAACAAGTGTTTTTTTTTTAAAAAAAAAAAAACAAAAAAAAACTGGTAGCATTCAGAAATTAGTTAATATATATGCCTTAGTTCCATAGACTATGTCATATTAATTCATCCACTTTAAAGCATTTGGCTAGGGAACTGCTTCTTACCAAGCTATACTCTAACAAGATGCATGTGATTCTTGGGCCCTCTGAGCCCTGACTGAAGGCAGCTTGGAAGTACATATTTCTCCAGGGTTGTCATCATCCCAGTGAGTCCTGGGGAATTGAGAATTAATAGTGTCTCTCAGCAAAGGATTCCTGTAATTTAGGCTGGTTCTCAAATGGACATGATAACAGCCTGTCTTGAGTCCTACAGTGCCTGTTTTATTTATTTATTTATTTATTTATTTATTTATTTATTTATTTATTTATTTATTTATTTTTGAGGTAAGGTCTCACTCTAGCTCAGGCTGACCTGGAATTCACTGGAGTGTCAGGCTGGCCTTGAACTCACAGCGATTCTCCTACCTCTGCCTCCCGAGTGCTGGGATTAAAGGTGTGCGCCACCACGCCCAGCTTAGTGCCTGTTTTAATGTACTGAATTACCTGAATTAATGGTATAACGACCCATCTCAAAGGCCATAGTTTCTTCTCCAAAGTTTCTCTCTTAAGGGTAATTCAACATTAATCACTCTGAGGAATCATGCAGTTGGTAACTATGGAGTCAGGAAGTCACTTGGGAAGCAACTGTGCTGATCTCCCCCAACCCTAGCAGACCAAGTAGTACATCTTGATCTTCCAGGTAAACGGAGCTCTGGAAAAGGAAACTCCTCTGACCATGAAGGATGCTGGAGTGAAGAGAGCTGGACATTTAACCAGTGTGGGACCAGTGGGAGCAAGAAGTTCAAGAGGCCAAAGCTAAGGGAAGACTCTCTCCTTGGGTAAGTGTCTGTGTGAGCACAGTCCACCTGCAATGCAAACCCCACTGTGGCAGGGTTGTCAGGGTAAACATGAGGCACTAACTGCTTATCTTCTGTTCCATTAGCACTTAGCCCCTAGTGAACACAAAACAAGGGCAGTCACATGATTGCCGCTGGGAGCCAAGTGATGAGTGATAATATTCAAATTTTAGGTATAGTAGAAATTTTATATATTTTTTGGCCTGTGGGGGGGGGAGAGAGAGAGAATGTGTTCATATGTGGGCACATGTGTATTCAGGTGCATATCCACAGGTATGCATGTTCACGTGGATACCAAAGAATCTTGAGTGCCATCCGAAGGTACACCATCCACCTCCTTTTTTGAAAGCTATCTCATTGACCTTGGAGATCATTAATCAGCCTAGATTAGCTGGCCAGTGAGTCCCAGGGATCCTTCTGTTTCCACCTCCCCAGCCCTGGGATTCTAGACCATGGCCCAGAATTTTATGCAGGTCTTTTTTTTTTATTTTTTATTTTTTAAAATTTATTTTCCATAATGAGTTACAACATTTAGTGGGCAAACAATGAGTTGTTATCCCCAATTCCCTGCTGCCCTCCCCTCCCCCCTTCACTGGATAACCTCCTCCATGGGTCGTCTGGATCAGTCCTTGTGACAGGGGACCATGGATAGCCTAGTATTCAGCCAGGTTCTCCTGGCCATGCCTCTGGATAATCTCTCCCACCACGGC
>PVHP010042010.1:0-15149 GCA_004024765.1 Zapus hudsonius
ATTGGAAACCAACAAGCAGAGCAGAGAGACCAGAATTAAAGAGACATAAAAGACAGGGCTAGGTCTCCCTTCCTCACCTGGCCAGATGGCCCAGTAGGGCTGGGAACTGAGACTCACATGGGGGAAGCTCTGACCACAGACACAGATGAGAGGATCCCAGGAAGAAGCGTGTCTCAGGAAGAAGAGCCCAGGAAGCAGAACCTGACCCCCCATCCAGCCTGTCACCTTTATAGGGTTTAGTTCAGGTAGGTGGGGAAGGGTCTGATTTGTTGTTTGATCTGGAGGATGGATCATAGAGTCCACCCATATCTGGGTGGGGCTGAGATCAGCAGGGTGCATTACAGATCAATGTCAGGCATGAGTTCTAATCCAAGTTACGAGTATTCATTCTTGTGTCATGAGAAATTAGGTGTTTGGCATCTTCTGGTTTGCTCTGGGCCTTTCTCCCTAGCTAAGACCTGCCTTGCTTTCTCTACTCTGTCTCATTGTCACCCTCATGTCCCTCACAGCTTTTATTTCTAACATTTAGTATCACATGGTAAACTCCGCTGTGTGGGCTTTCATTTGCCAGTCATAAATAGTGGACACATAAATTGTTCTTTGTGAGACCAAATAAAGTTAATAGGTCCTGCAAATCAACTCCACGCCTTCCCTGAGGGCATACAGGCCACTCCCACAGGTTAGAGTCTTCCCAAGGAAAAATAAAAGTGTTGGTTTTACAAAATAGAGACTAATTGAGAGGTGGGTGGGGAGAGATATGAGGGAGGGTGGGGAGGGAATCGTAATGGTTTATGGTCTATAATTATGGAAACTACTGATAAAAAGTTTTTTAAAAAGTGTTGGCTTTCGATTCAAACTGCAAGCGGCTATTGCCCTGTCTTTAAGATTACTTGATGGTTACGAAAAAAATCAGAATAACAATTTGGCTCTAAAAATATATTGTCTATATTGCTGATATGAGAACATTGGTTCACGAGTTCATACTCATATAAATATCCAATTAGGCCTAGGTGGTGTAGGGCTGCAGAGAACATGAGATTCCAGAGAGTAGGGGTGGGCCAAGGAAAAATCAGATGTTCTGGAAGGGGCGGGGTCCTGAGTGTGTAAACTGGAACTGATGGTGGGCATCCCTACTTCCTGTATGGAACTGGAGCTCTATGGCACTGACTTTCTATTATGGTAATTCTTAAGCTCTTCCTCACCTGGATGGGAGAAAACAGTCTCTCTCTCTTGAAGTTTATATACCTGAGAGATCAAAAGCCCACCTCACTAAGACTGGGATATCTGTCATGGTTTGATCCAGGTGTCCCCCCCCCCCCACAAACAAATGAATGTGTTCTGGGTAATCGATCCTCAGCTGATGGAAGTTTGGATTTTATAACCTCGCTGGAGCTGTGTTGTTGGGGGAGGGCTTATAAGCCAGCTTCCCCTTGCCAGTGTTTGGCACACCTTCCTGCCGCTGTTTGCAGTGCTGTGGCGGAGGTGATGTCCACCCCTCTGCTCATGCCATCGTTTTCCCTGCCAGGATGGAGTCTCCCCTCGAGTCTATGAGCCTAATAAACCCATTCCCCCACAAGCCACTTTGGCTTGGGTTCCTTCGGTGCAGCAACTAGAATGCTGACTGCAACAATATCACAGCTCTAACCTGATTTTTCTGTGGGCCCAGAAAAAAATCGTCTCCATTATTTTCTAAGCTTCGCATTTCTGGTGTTGTTCTGGGCTAATAGACAAAATCCCTATATATGAGATCTTGTTTATTGACTTTAATGTATTTTTTCATTTTCCAATCACGTAAGTCAATCTTTTATCTGTCTACCTTAGTTTATTTCAACAGCTCCAACTCCAAGTGGCTTCAGAAATCCGTGTTGTGTAACTCTGGGACTGCCTCCCAGTGTGACAGGCCTCACCCTCTGCCTCTCCTTCAGGAATTCTGCTATTCCTTCATGAGATCCTGAGATCTGAGCTCTTCTTCCCAGATCTCAGGAGTTAGCAAATCTCTCTACCGAGTCTTCAGGGAATTCAATGCAATTTGCAGAGCACCAAGAAGTCTGTCTGCAGACTGTACCTCTGCTATCTCAATAACCCCAGGGGAAGCAGGTACTAGGCTGGTTCTCTTGGCAGAAAGGAATTCAAAGAAGTTCACTTCCTTCACACTTGCTAATCCTTCTCCCTCCCTCTCCCTGCCAACACGATCCCAATCTTCTATTTTTTAAATTTTTAACGTTTTTTTATTGGCATAAAATTATATATATTAACAAAACAATATGCTTATGATACATAAGTTATTAGAGAACACCCCTTAACACCAGGATGACTCACCTCTTTATGCATTAGATATTCTCTACCACCCTGGCTCTTATATTTGTTCTACCACCTCTTCGGCCAATTTCTCCGAGTCATGGTGGGTGAGTTTAAAGTTTGCATAATTGTTAGGTTCTTTTAAAAAATATATATTTATTATGAATAAGTATATACATTGTATGATCAAATCTTGTGAATGTGTCTCCGTTTCCCTCTTCTCTGTCCTCTACCCACTGGGGTCCTTCCTTGGTGTGCATTCTGGATCTGTCCATAGGTTAGGTAGGGGGTTATGAACTGCACCCAAGGTAGCCAGTTTTTCTTTTATTTTTTTCCTTCCCCCTTGTGTACTGTTGCTGAGGGGGGCAATGTCTCTGGATATTCTTCCCCACCATGGCTCTTACATTCTTTCCACCCCCTCTTTGGCTCAGTTCCCTGAGTCATAGTGGGTGAGTTTTGAATCAGCTTTGTTGTTGAGATCTTAAGTATCTCTGGATCTTTGCCCTGGGTTGTGTTGGGTATCGTTGGTGTTTGTCTCCATTGACCTTTCATGGGTTATCAGACTTGCTGTGGTGATTGGTCTCCTGTTTGTCTCGACACTTTCTCGAAGGTTTCATTTGGGCCCTGTGTGAAGACCAGGTATGGTTTGTCTACTGCCAGGATGTCAGCCATCATCCAATGACTTGTTGGTGGAATTGGGTTGTCCCCGGCTCTCTCATTGCCTTCTGAAAAATACAAACAGAATCTCCATCTGAGAGTGAGATCAATGTAGGTTAAATGAGACAACATTGCTATTTTGGCTAGCTCCTAATGGGTGTAGCCTCTCTGTAGCTCTCTGGTAGTGGAAATTTCCCCTAGGAGCCCAGACCAATCAGCTGTCTCTTTGGCTCACCTGAGCCAGAGAATATAAAGGAGGAAATTTTTCTTAAAGATAAATTCTTAACTCAGTCAACACATGACATTCATAAAAAGTTATAAAAATCCATGGCTGATCCAAATAAGACCTTAAAACAGTTTCTCCAGGATGCAACTTTTGTTTATTATCATTGGGAAGTCAAAAGAGAAGGGAAGGAAACAAGAGGGAACAGAAGGGGAACAGAGAGAACGTAAAAGGGAGGTAAAGAGAAAAAAAATAAACATCACCAGGAAAAAAGGATGCCAAGGAAAGGACCCCTTCAAAAAAAAGGACACCTCCAAGGCCTGCTTTCTTTGTGAACAGAGGAAAATCAGTCCTCCTGGCTTCTGACATAATTTCTCAAAGGGGAAAGACCACATGGTCAGCAGGGCCTTGTCTCATCTTGACTGACAGTACTTGGTGGTAGAGAAGCCACGGTACTCCTCCCAGGTCCCTAGAGTCTTCTTTGGAGAGCCATTAGTGACCCCTAAAGTATGTGCTTGGTTACTTTTTGGCTGCCTGCTTAGTCTTAAACATTCAGAAAGAAATATATAATCAAGAATATAGGGTTACAATAAAAAACTTTCCTAAAAGGAAAATGGACAAGGACTTAAGACATGTTGGGCTCCTCTCTAATAATTCTAGTTCTATAATAAGGAAAAGCTGTCATAGATGTCAGAATGCTTACTTTCAAATCTATCTATCTATCTATGTATCTATGTATGTATCTATGTATGTATCTATGTATGTATCTATGTATCTATGTATGTATCTATGTATGTATCTATGTATGTATCTATGTATGTATCTATGTATGTATCTATGTATGTATCTATGTATCTATGTATGTATCTATGTATGTATCTATGTATCTATGTATCTATGTATCTATCTATCTATGTATCTATCTATCTATCTATCTATCTATCTATCTATCTATCTATCTAATCTATCTGTCCATCAATCAATCTATCATCTATCTATCTATCTATCTATCTATCTATCTATCTATCTATCTATCTATCTATCTATCTATCTATCATCTATCTATCTCTCTATCCTATCTATCTATCTATCTATCTATCTATCTATCTATCTATCTATCTATCTATCTATCTATATTTCTGATCAGCAGTCACTTAAATCATGAAGCTTCCTTATGTTGGTAACAATGGTGAGCCCCTTTCTAACTTATGCAAAGGTATTATGCTCCAACAATCAAAATGGTTTGTTACTAAATAAGTTCTAAGGCCAAATATACAACCCCTAATGACACCTGGTGGCACTATGTTGCCAACTTTTGGCCCTGGACACTCCCAAAATGTATTGGATGGCTGTCACACCAACTCTGATGGAGTCTGTGTGAGAAATCGCATAGACTGAGGCAGTTGCTTCAAGGAAGTCTGCCCGTTGGAACAGGCTGTGCACTCCAAGTCTTTTGTGTTTTCGGCTGCTCTCTTATTGCTCTGATACCTGCTCATGGCTCTAACTCATTGTTTCTTTCTAGCTCATTGAGTCCACCTTCACGAAAATAGAGAATAAACTATGATGATTTGTTTCCCAAGAGAAAATGAAAAATAAAGTTTTTCCTTCAGTCACTCCCCCATTATTACGAGCAATTGAGAGCTAAAGGACAGCTAAAGGACTTTTGGGAATAATCCTAGATGACTTACAATAGAAGAATTACTTATTAAGGAAAAGTATTGAGAAAGAGATTCCTAGAACTGAGAGAGTTATAGGAAAAGACCAAGAAGAAACTAGTAGTATAAGGAAACTCCCTGAGCCCACTGATGCTCCATTGCCTTATACAGGTATCTATGAAAAAAGGTGACAGATGGGTTAACATTAAGGAAAAGAGAATATCATGGTAAACCTTAAAAACAAATTTTTAATGGCTGAAAACCACATAATGTTTAAATTGAAAAACAAGCGCCAAGTCAAGCCCAGCCTGACTAACCACAGTTTTGCGTCGAAACCATTTACGTGATAATCATCTGTGCTTTTCTATTGTCTATTCTCATGTACCTTGCTGAAATTCTTGGTTTAATCATTCAAAGAAACTGTAACTGCCTGTATAATCAAAGAATACTGTTACAATCATCAACTGTATATAACTCTGACAAATGCTCAGTAAAATCTCACTCAGATACACTCTCCTTGAGTCTGTGTCTGTTTGTCACTCAGCCGAATCCCTGCCCACTTCTCCAAGGCCCTGATCCTTAGGTCCCAGCACTCTGGCGGAGCTGGTCTGTGGCAGAGGGCACACTCTGAGCTCTCCTTATATGTAAAGACAACATTTAAAAAAATCTTAGAGGGCTGGAGAGATGGCTCAGCGGATAAGGCACTTGCCTCCAGTGCTTAAGGCCCTGTGTTCAATTCCCCAGGACCCACATATGCCAGACCCACAAGGTGGTGGCCCTGGTGTTCTCTCTCTCTCTCTCTCTCTCTCTCTCTCTCTCTCTCTCTCTCTCTCTCTCTCTCTCTCTGCTAGAAAATAAATAAATAAATATTTTTAAAAAATCTTAGAATGTCCAACTAATTTACTGGTTTTAAAATACCAATAAACTAAAAATTTTTCAATGGCATGTCATATGGCATAAAAACGAAATAACAGTAAAAAAAAAATCTCTACTAACTATTAAGACTCAGCCAGTCATGGTGGGGCACGCCTTTAATCCCAGCACTTGGGAGGCAGAGGTAGGAGGATCGCTGTGAGTTCAAGGCCACCCTGAGACTACAGGGTGAATTCCAGGTCAGCCTGGACTAGAGCGAGACCCTACCTCAAAAAACCAAAAAATATATATATATATTAAGACTCAAATGATGGGAAGGTTATTGTACAAAATCACATGACTTGGACATCCTTGTTACAAGTCAGGATGATGGATTTGCCATCATCAAGGTTGTGTTGTATATATGTATTCTTTTTATTTATTTATTTATAGTTATTTTTAAAAAATATTCTATTCATTATTTATTTCATTCATTTTCAAGCAGAGAGAGAGAGAAAGAGAGAGAGAGAGAGAGAGAGAGAGAGAACCAGAGCCACCACCTTGTGGGTCTGGCTTATGTGGGTCCTGGGGAATTGAACCAGGGGCCTTAGGCACTGGAGGCAAGTGCCTTAACTGCTGAACCATCTCTCTAGCCCTATATATGTATTCTTAATAACTCTATTAATATGTCGTCTGCTTTATAAGCCATACAGGAACAGATTTGGACCATGTCAGACACTACTGTGCCATTCAGTGAACAGTTCTGAGAATGGATCTCTGCAAAAAAAAAAAAAACCCTCCAGATGCATGCACCACTTTGTGCATCTGGCTTTATGTAGGTACTGGGGAATCGAACCCAGATCAATAGGCCTTGCAGGTAAGTGTCTTCATCGCTGAGCCGTCTCTTCATCCCTAATTCTGAGCCTAATTCTTAACACTTTAGTGTATTTTTTTTTTTCGAGGTAGGGTCTCACTGTAGCCCAGGCTGACCTGTAATTCACTCTGTAGTCTAAGAGTGGCCTCAAACTCAAGGTGATTCTCCTACTTCTGCCTCCTGAGTGCTGGGATTAAAGGCACGTGTCACCACCTCTGGCTTCTTTGTATTGCCTTTTAAAATCCCACTTTGTTCTTTCAACTTTCTGGAGGAGGTCTCAGTATAAGACAATATTACTGAGATTTGGAAAATTACTGAAGCAGTGTTAAGCAGAGTTGTTGCTTGAGAGCTGTAAATACGGTAACGTCTTTAACCACAGCAAAGTCTTAGACAAGAGAGAATGTTACTGCCACCCCGTGTTCCCAGTTTACTGCAGGCTTATCTGTATCTCCTGGAACCCATTATCAACCTCTGTTTGCTAGAACTGCTGAATTCTTGTGCTTGTTAACCTGCATACTCAGGCTGCCATGTACACATCTCTGTAATCAAACTATAAAACCCTCTTCCACCTAGGGCTTGGGGCTAATGCCTTTTAGGGGCTACCCAATTAAACGCCAGGCTCCTCTAGCTGACACAGCTCTGTCTCTCATTGGCATGGGATGTTTCTGCTTCATCCGAGTATGCAGTGAGTGATAGGATGTCCAGGTTCTTTGTATCTTGAAGAATAATTGGATAAGACCCAGAGTAGGAATTGTAAAATATGGATTTATTAAAAGTGAGAATAGAGCTGGGGAGATGACTTAGTGGTTAAATTTGCTTGCAAAGCCTGCTAGCATGGGTTCGCTTCCCCAGCTTCCATGCGAAGCTGCACATGCGTCTGTGATCCCAACACTGCCTCAACAACCGGAGGCAGAGGCAGGAGATTCCGAAGCTCTGGAACCAGCTGGCCTGATGTTCCTTCACAGCCTGGCTGTTCATTTTCAGCAGCAAGGGACCCTGTCTCAAAGTAGATAGAGCCCAGACACCTCGATGCTGTCCCCTGACTTCTATACATACTCCATGGCACCTGTGCCCATACTCAAATAAGCAAAGAAATTTCATACAAGGGAGAGCAAAGGCGTAGACTATACTCCGCACGACAGAAGTGGACCCAACCATACTGTGCAGCTCAGAATCCCCCTTGTTTGGTCCCGGGGTGCTTTTTTTCTTTCACCAAGGGAAGGGAGTTCTCTTAAGAGGTGGGCCTATCTTTTGGGGGGAGTTGCAGATAATTGATTTTGTTTGCTAGGAAGACTTTGTACAACCTTGGGACCCTTATGAGGAAGTTCACATGATAGCTGGGTCCCAGAATTAACTTTCTTTAAACACAACAGAAAATATTTTCAGGGGATGGAAAGGTGCCTGCTTGCAAAGCCTGAAAGCTTGCCTGCCCGGGTTTGATTCCCCAGCACCCATGTAAAGCAGAGGCACAAAGTGGCACATGTGTCTGGAGTTCATTTGCAGTGGCAGAAAGGCCCTGCTGCATCCATACTCACTCACTTTCTGTCTGCTTCTTTCTCTCCATCTCTCTTTCTCTCAAATAAATATTTAAAAAAATACTTTTATTCATTTGCAAGCAGAGAGGGAGAGGGAGACAGAGAGAAAGAGAGAGAATATGGGCACACGAGGGTCCATATTAAGATTAGAATGGAATAAAGTGGGCATATTGGCACATGCATAGCATCCTGGCACTTTAGAAGCTGAAGCAGGAGGATCACACATTTGAAGCCAACCTTGGCTACATAGGGAGATACTCTCTCAAAGACACTAAACCAAACAGAGAAAGAGAAAGAGAAAGAGAGAGAGAGAGAGAGAGAGAGAGATCAAAAAGGAATGAAGAACCTTCAAATTCCATGGCCAGCCTCCAAATGAAGTCAGGAGTTCTCCACAAAGTAACTAGTGTCGTTTGTGGTTATATTCCATAAATCCTGACACCCTGGAAAGAGAAATGTGTCTGTGGAATAGCTCAAGAATACTCACACTCAAGACAAAATCCAAGTGGCTTTATCTTGGAGTCTAGAATTGAGCATTTCCTTTCATGAAATAGAAGAATTGTCTAAACAGAAGTGAATGGTTTCATGGACAAAGAAAGGCTGGAAAATCAGAAAACATAGAGAAAGTTGATTCATGATTTCAAAGTGACTTTCCATCTAAAGTGGGTCCAGAACAACAGATAAATAACTACCTGACTAGCTGACCTCAGTTGAGTCTGGTTGTGTAAGAATAAGCCCAGAGCTAATGCCAATTACAACAGACCTGCTTAGGAAAGTTGATGTTTCCATGCAGGTAAAATGTTAGCTGGCCACACTGACCTGGACAGTCGGGTCTTTCTGCTCTGAATTAGCGTCAGGTATAATAGGCTCTTTTCTTCTTCTTTCTTCCAACAATGAGCTTTCTGTCCATGGTTTGGTCCTCATGTTGCTTCCCCAGGCTCAGCGGACAACATCTTGCGTTGCACTCAGAGGACATTTTTCATGCCACAGTAATTCTGCTCTTTTCCCAGGCTGCTCTGTTGATGACGTGGTTGCCCTGAAAGCCTGTCTTCTATTTCAGGGAACACTGCACGATGCTCTTGGGGATCCCAGTGTGCTCGCCTTCTAACTTCCAAGGCTGTGTATCCTCCTTCGTCTTCATTCTTGCTACTGAGTCTAACCGGGTGATGGATGTTTGGCCATTTTTTCTCTTGGCGAGATGTTTCATTATTTGACCTGGATCTGTAGCGTTCTAGGATGCATTCTGAAATTTCGTTTGCCTTCTTCCATAGGACATGTGCTTTCCGTAGCTTCATTATGAAGAGCTGGACGGTGATGACGAGAATGAAGCTGAGGAAGCCTGGCAGCGTGGGCAGCAGGATGTCACTTCCCCTCCCTGTCAGGCCTGTCACTTGCTGTAGCGGTTGTCAGGGTCCTGAGTGGCTTGTTCTTTCTCTTCCTCTTCAATCTCTGCTACTCTGGAGCTTTCCATCATTGAAGTGCTCAAGGGCTGCTGGAGGGCTTGAGAGGAGAGAGAGCTTTGGTCTGGGGCTTCTGAAGCTGTTTCTTGGTCAGCATCTAGATCCTTGAACTGGAAGGCTGTGTGGGATAACAGTCCACTGTTGTCGACTACCAATGTGGGGGTGCCATTACAATTCATGATGGTGTCCACTGTGGATCTCCGTGCTGCTACCCAGAAACCGTGCTGTCTGAGGAAGGGGCTTGCTTCTCTCTCTTTTTTTTTAATTTATTGTCCATAATGAGTTACAACATTTAGTGGGCAAACAATGAGTTGTTATCCCCAATTCCCCACTGCCCTCCTCTCCCCCCTCCACTGGATAACCTCCTCCATGGGTCGTCTGGATCAGTTTGCTTCTCTTTTTGGAACACTTCAGTGCAACATGCTTTTCTGAAGTCTGCCCTTTGACAACCAGAGCTTCCACGGATGGCTCGGAAGCTCAGTCACCTTCACTTCCCTTGTGTTCGTGGCGTGGCTGTGACGTAAGCACTTGCACATGCCTTCATCCTGTATGGTTTTGCTGGGCACTGATGGGGAGCTGGGCAGCTGAGTGATGAAGAAGCTGGTATTTGGACATTTTTAAAGCGGGATGGTCATTAAAAAAATGGTGAATCCTGAGGGGGCCAGTTGTTGGAGTGAAGCATGTTTCCTCAGAGAAGTGACACACTTTAGGATGAATGTCTGGCCTTCCTCCACAGTGATGGCTTCCCTGTGGTTCGTCAGAAAGGCCTCTGGGTGGTCTTCATAGCAGATCCTCCTGGAACACAGCTGACTGACAGGTTGGTCTGACAAAATGTTGTTACACAACTAATAAATGTTTAAAAGTTAATTTAAAGAAGAACTGTCACGAGGGAGCACATCTGTGGAACCAGCAGAGTTCAAGCAGACCATCACCAGAACCCAGAAGCCACACTGTGTGCTCACCCCCACGCGTGGGCCCTTTCAGCAAGCAGCACCTCTGTTCTCTCTTCTCAGACCCATACTGCTTTCGTCTCTGTGACCCTCATGTAAGCAAGGATATATGTTATACGTTTCTTTTTTTTTTGTGTGTGTGTGTGTAGGTCACAGGTCGACATTAGGTGTCTTCCCAATCACTCTTTCATATTTTTTTTTTTAGAGAAGCTCTCTCATGGAAGTCAGAGCTCATTTTTCAGCTATACCAGCTGACCAGTGACCCCAGAAATCAGCCTGTCTCTGTCTCCATTGATGCCTGGAGAGTTCAGGTGCTCACCACCACCTCCAGCATATTACAGGAGTTCTGGGGATCCAAACTCAAGTCCACAAACTTGCCTGGTAAGCACTTTCCTCACGAAGCCATCTCCTCAGCCCTGGGAGAATTGGGTGTATCTCTATGTCTGTGTGTTTGTGTATGTGTGCTTCTGTGTTTGTGTGTGGGTTTATGTGCACGTTTGTGTTCATGCGTGTGTTTGTGTTCTGTGTTGTTGTGTTTGTGTGTGTTTCTCTGTATGTTTGTGTTTCTCTGTGTTTGTGTGTCTGGCTTTGTTTGTATATTTGTGTGTTTGTGTGTGTGCTTATGTGTTTCTGTGTGTGTGTGTGTGTACATGTGTTGGTGTTCACATGCTTCCTTTCTGGTAGGCCTAGAACAATGAATGGAACAGAGAGACATCAGGCAGGTGAGTTCACTCATGTTTGGTTCTGTCACCAGGTGCATCTGGCTCCAGAGCCCTCCTCCCTCATCTCATCTCCCCACTTACTCCTCTGGACACTTGCTTTGGTTCCTTTCTCATCCTTCCTTCTTTCAGGTGTTCCTCTGCAGTAAATGCTGCCACACCTCTGAAACTTTGTTCATGCTTCTTCACGAATCTCTCTGGCTCTTCTGGATGCAGACTTTCTAGTTGATAGATCTGTAATTTTCCAGATGCTTTCTTCCAGCTCACACTGACATTATCTGTTTGAAGAAACATTATTACCACACTTTACTTCTATAAGGAGGATTTTCTTGAGTGGTCTTTTTTAGTTGTTTGTTTTGAGGCAGGGTCTCACTCTAGTCCAGGCTAACCTGGAACTTAAGACCATCCTGTTACCCCATCCTTCTGAGTGCTGGGATTGTAGCTATGAGCCACCACACCTGGCTCTCTTTAATTTAGTTTCTTTTTCACATATTTATTTTAAAATGTTTTTATTTATTTGCGAGCAGAGAAAGAGAAAGAGATAGAGAGAGAGGAAGAAAGGAAGGGAGGAAGGAAGGAAGGGAGGGAGGAAGGAAGGAAGAAAGGAAGAAAAGAGAGGGCACGCCAGGACCTCTTGCCTTTGCAAATGAACTCCAGATGCATGAACCACTTTGTGCATCTGGCTTTACGTGTGTAATGGAGAACTGAATCTGGGTTGTCAGGCTTTGCAAGTAAGTGCCTTTATTAGCTGATCCATCTCTCCAGCCCCCCCCCCTTTTACATATTTATAATAGTGGTTTTGAAGTTTTTGGGAAGACTGACATCTAGGGACTGGGAAGATGGCTCAGTGATTAAAGGGGCTTGCTTGCAAAACCAGCTGCCCCAGAATTCAATTCCCAAGCTGCTCATTTAAGCCAGACACAAAAAAGAGACATAAGTATCTGGCATTTGTTTGCAGAGGCAAAAGGTCCCAGCATGCACACACAGGCACACACACGCACACACACACACTCACACATGCACACACACGTGCCAATAAGTCAATACAAATTAAAAAGACAATTTAAGATATTATATTGTAACAGAGTAGAAATCCTTTTCTATACCGCTTGGGCTTACAGTTTCTGCTGTTTGCTTGTTTCTGTGTTCAGTTCTGTGGATGGACTCTTGCACTAAAGTCTTTTTCCGTCACCAAGCGCAGCTTTTGGTGTCTCATCTTAGATGGTGCAGCCTTGGACATGGGCACACCCACTGGGATGGTCACTGATTTCCCCTCTCCCTGATCTCCCTTATATGCCTATTCCTCTGTGGGTATGTCATCCAGACTTAGCATCCATGAACTGCAAGCAAATGACCTTAATCCTTTCAACAACTCCAGGCCCAGCTCATCAGCTTGTGTGGCTTAGTCTCAGGGTGGCCTCAAACTCCTACCTCTGTTGTGTGCCACCGTGCCTGCTCCGTCTTTTGTTCTTGAAAAAAAAAAACTTTTAATTGACAACTTCATATATATGTACAATGTACCCCGATGGTAATCTCCTCCCACTATCCTCCTTTCCCTTCCCCTCCCCCAACCTGGAGCCCCTCCTTCCTTCCATCTGGTCCTTCTTGGGTTTTGATGTCATTTCTCTCATCTTATGTAGGGCTTATGCAGGTAGCAAAGGCTGCCGTGAGGTCATAAATGCAAATGTCACTTTGTGTCTGGAAAACAGTGTTCCCAAGCACTCCTCCTCATCCTTTGGCCCTACATTTTTTAAAAAATATTTATTTTTAAGCAGAGAAATACAGAGAGAGAGAGAGAGAGAGAGAGAGAGAGAGAGAGAGAGAGAGAGAGAGAGAGAGAGCGCACACCAGGGCCACCACCTTGTGGGTCTGGCATATATGGGTACTGGGGAATTGAACCCGGGGCCTTAGGCACTGGAGGCAAGTGCCTTCACTGCTGAGATATCTCTCCAGCCCCTGGCTCTACATTCTTTCAGCATCTCTTCCACAGTGATCCCTGAGCTTTGGAGGACATGGTAGAGATGTCTTGCTTAGTATTGAACACTCCACTGTCACTTCTCAGCACTTTGATACAATTTTAATCTTCCCAATAATCACTGCAATTTGAAAAGAACTTATCTCACTGAAAGTATGAGTAGCATTAATATATGGGCATACTGTTGTTGTCTGGATAAATACATATATTCTGCCTACCCAACTGCCTTATAAGCACATTTTAAAAATGAGTATACCCCCATAATAATGCTACTCTCACTGTTGTCTAGAGAAGCGTCTCTTTTCCCATGGCGGTGACCACTGGGATAACTCAAAAGACACTATAGTGCTGAGAAGAAATGACAGTGGAGTGTTCAGCACTGGGACATCTCTATCACACTTCCCGAGGCTCAGGGTCTAGTGTGGAAGAGGTGGAGGAAAGATTGTAAGAGCCAAAGGAAAGGGAGGACTGTTTACAACACAAACTTCCAGACACAAAATGGCCTTGATAGTCATGATTTTGCAGAGCCTGATAATTACACATAATGGGAGGAAAATAGAGCAAAATAGAGCAAATAGAGCAGAGCAAAATAGAGACTAATTGAGAGGGGGAGGAGATATGGGGGAGGGGGAGGGAATAATAATGGTTTATAATTATGGAAGCTATCAAATACACACACACATATACATAGACCTAACTATTTAGAGGGTAATTTGGTGGGAATAATATATCCATTTAGCAAAACAAGAGTAATAGCTTCCCCACCTAGAACTCATGAGCGTCTCAGTCATAGGTGCTTGACTAGGTTTACAGTACCATAAACATGAATTCTCTCCCATGGAACAGGCCTCAAATCCAATCTGAGAGCAGTTTGTTACCTCCCAAACAGTCATGCCACAGTTGCTCATCTTGCCTGGGAGGCCAGCACTGTTGTCTAAGATTGTTGAGGAGTCTTCTCCCCCAGCAGGCTGCACAGCACTTTGTAACACTATGACAGCTAGTCAACAGGAGGAAGGCTAGAGCTAGGTTTTAGCTTGATTTCTCAGTGTCCTGCATGTGGTGTGCAAGTCCCAATCTCTTGTAGTATATGGAATGCAATATCTTCCAGCACCCTTGGGTGGTTTATTTTCAGAGTTCTTTGGTCAAAAGCAGCTCCTTATGAACTGAGTTTGAGTATGAGTGTGCGTATGGCCACAAAGACCACCACCAGTGCCACGACAAAGGCACTTCTTTGCTAATGGGGAGAAACAACCTTGTGCCCTTTCCAAGAAGATCTGAATCCCAGCCCTACAGAATGGAGAGTAGGGTCTTTCTTGGGTGTTCTGTACCACTCTGGGGGGTAATGGCAATCCTTTCTATCTGTCATGGATACATTCTTTTCATTCCTTTAGAAATAAGAGTTATTGGAAGACAATCCCTTTCCCAACCATGGTCTACCATAGCTCTGTATTGATTACCTTCTTATTGCTGAGACAAAATACCTGACCAAATTAAAGTGGTTTAAGGAAGGAAGGGTTCATTTCACTTTACAGTTCCAAGTTCCAGTCCACATGGAGGGGAAGGCATGGTGGCAGGAGCGTGAGGCAGCTGGTCACATTGAGTCCACAGTGGGGAAGCAGAGAGATGCATGCTGCTCAGCTAGCTTTCCCCTTGCTATCCAGTCCAGGACCCCAGCCCATGGAATGGTGCAGCCCAAAGATAAGGTGGATCTTCCCACCTAAATTAACCTAATCAACATAATTCCTTACAGACATGCTGTTGCAGTCAGCTTTCTAGTTGCTGCGCAGGAAGAACCCAAACAAAAGCGGCTTGTGGAGGAATGGGTTTATTTGGCTTATGGACTCAAGGGGAGACTCCATCCTGGCAGGGAAAACAATGGCATGAGCAGAGGGCTGGACATCACCTCTGCCACAGCACTGCAAACAGCGGCAGGAAGGTGTGCCAAACACTGGCA